>PITA01016983.1:0-44746 GCA_004023965.1 Spilogale gracilis | reverse complement strand
GGCTCCCTGCTCAGCGGGAAGCCTGCTTCTCCCTCTCTCACTCCCCTTGCTTGTGTTCCCTCTCTAGCCATGTTTCTCTCTGTCAAATAACAAAATTAAAATAAACAAATAAAGGGGCGCCTGAGTGGCTCAGTTGGTTAAGCGACTGCCTTCGGGCTCAGGTCATGATCCTGGAGACCCGGGATCGAGTCCCACATCGGGCTCCCTGTTCTGCAGGAAGCCTGCTTCTCCCTCTCTCACTTCCCCTGCTTGTGTTCCCTCTCTGGCTGTGTTTCTCTCTGTCAAATAAATAAAATCTTTTTTAAAAAAAAAAATAAATAAATAAAAATTAAAAAACAAAAACAGCCCCCTGTTGTAGGAGGCAGCACACCTGGTTAGGGGGCCCTGGCAGCCTTCCTCTATCCAGGGTCAGCCTTTGCCTGTGGTATTGGCTGGGCACCCCCATCCTATCTGCTGTCTGGAGGGACAGATGGATCCTGGGTGCAGAGAACCCCACTAGAAGAGGGTGTGTGAAGGCGCTTCCAGACACATGTGGTTGTGATATCTTCGTTTCTCTTAATTTGCAGTTTGGACCTTTCCTGGATGCAAAGCACGAACAGGTTGAGGTAAGTGGCGGGGGCTGGGAAGGGAAAGTGCCAGATACTTGCATCCAGTTGAGCCCTCACTCTGGTTTCCATATTTTGGAGTTTGTGCTGCATTTGTAACAAACCTAAATTAATCCCTGTGGCTAATCAGAAAAACATTGTAGGAGGGCATTTTTATAAAGGTTCTGAACTAGAAGGCTTCGTGTCTCCAGAATACAAGGCCACTTGGAAGCTGTGGGAGGGAAATACATGTCTGTGAGTCTGGGGTCCCCCCGTGACGCTCGGTGCCGAGGCCCGAGCACGCTCACACAGGCACAGGTGTGCTGCTACCCTTGGCTCCAGGGCCCACCGCTTGCTGTCTTTTGATGCAGAAAATACAAAAGGCCCTTCCCAGGACATCTCCATGTCTCGGGAGCAGTGCCTTCCACAGAAAGGAGTTCAGAACGCTCATGCGTCTAGTTTTTTAGCTTACATTCTAGAAGGTGGACTCCTCCCACATCTCCTTTCCTGCTCCCAGACAGACTCTGCTCCTTGAGGACAGAGAGCGTGAACACCGACGTTCCTCATTGTCTGTCAGCTTCTCACTCAGCAGCTGGCCCCCGGGGCCCTGCAGCACGCCAGGCCAGTGGATAAAGGCCGGCATCCGCCCTCTGAATCGGCCTCCTTCCTTCTCTTGCAGAACTGCCTGCTCACAAGTCCTTTTGAAGATGTTTTCAAGCAGTGTCTGCGGACAATCATCGAAGGAACACGCAGGTCAGAATTCAGACTAGTGGACAGAGCCTTACGCGGCCTGGTTTCTCCAGGACAGGAAGTAATGGTAGCTCCTGCCCCTTTGTCCTCTTGAACCCCAGAGATCAGAGCCATCTCTTGCCTCCCAAGTGCACTGACGCCGGGCTAAGAGGCGTCTCTAAAACACAAAGATAAACACACTTGACAAGAAAAGGCTGCGCAGTCTTTTGCTCTTCCCTTCCTTGCCCTTTGCTTCCTTCCTTTTCTCACTCCTTTTTGTATAAACTCCTATTCCCTGGGAATCTTCCCAGCTGGTTTTGAGAAGTGTTTGATGAGTTCCCCAATGAAACCCCTAGGGGTCCCAGACATCTTGCTGCGTGAGTGATTGTTTTGGGGTGAGCCCAAGTCCTTTGCCAGAGTCAGAGCTGCCCCACTTTTCATGGGGCACTGCTGACGGCCGAACAAGCCATGGTAGAAGCTCAGGGGGCGGGGGGATCTTAGATCCTTGTCGTAGACCAAAGGACAGGAACTGTGAGGAGAGATATGCAATTCTAATTTGAGAGAAAAGGCATTATTCCAGAAAGAGTCTTGAACTATGAGTAGGAAGTTAGTCAGGAAGCTAACATCCTCACTTCCTGTCCCTCTTCCTCCAAGGCCTGGATTTGAAAGGAATCTGTAGAGGTGATGGATCTTCTCCTCTGGGGATTTGCTTGCCTGTGGCTGAGCTCAGAGAAAATAAACATTCCTGAGGCTAAGCTTTTAAAAACAAGCTTTTAAAAACAAAGGTGGTTTTTAAAACAAGGTGTGTAATCTTCCACCCCGTTGGCCGTGAGAATTGATCCCAGAGTCCATTAGTCGTAATACTACCTTCTTGGATGGGCCACTGGTCTGGCAGGCCTGGGAGCTGGGGAGGACCTCCCCCAACTTGCCTGGGGTCCAGGGGAGTCAGCCTGCGCCTGGGTCTGCTCTTTCCCCGCTCCCTCCCTCCAACGAAGTTAATACAAGTGCCTCCCCTGATGCATTTATCCTGACACAGGCCAGACCTGGGGAGCACCTAGTGCTCCTCAGAGATCCCGCTCCCCACCCCGGCTTCAGGAGCAGGGCTGGTGTCCCTGTTCGGTGGGGTCCCCCGGGGATGGTCAGGGACCGCGTAGCCGCGCCCCAGCGGGCGGGGTGCTCTCAGTGTGACATTGGGTTCTGCTTTTGGTTCCTCCCCCTGTGTGGCAGTGACAGCAGTGGGACAAACAAAGAACAGACCGAGCATTGTGACTGTGGGGTGAGCGCCCGGCGCTGCCAGGCACTTTCATCTATAGCCAGTGTATGCCTGGGGGCGGGGGGGGGGGAGCCGCCCCACCCTCCCCAAAACAGTATATAACCGCCCCGTGCTGGGGGAATTTATTTTTATTCCTGAGCGATCAGACATGCAGAGCACAAAGCTGATTTGTCAGTAAAAGGCAGAACTCTGAGGAAGCGCGTTTTGGCAGGCAGCGACCGGCCACGGGGACCCTCCCGCTACAATGCACGAGGTTGTGCAATGCTCAGCATAGTTGGAATTTTCTTTCTGATCCCTCCCCCGACAACCACTTCATAACCATGAGCAGGAGGGCTGTTTCCTCCTTAACCATTGCTCTTCCAGCACCTTCACTGAAGCAGCGGCTCCACCCCTTTAACGGGGGCCAGTGGCACCTCCGCCCTCTGTGTCCCTCACAGACTGAGCCCGTGGGGGTCTGGAGCGCAGCCAGTCCCGGGCAGGTCAGTCCTGGCTTTGGGTGATGGTCGTGTACTTCTCGTGTCACAAGGACTAACTAAAGTACAAAGTGGTCTCAAGATCCTTGTTTTCTGTTGCACAAGTCTCAGTTCACACTCTGAGCAGGTATGACAGTCAAGGGACAGATGTGACAACAGTCACCGGTACTTTTCTCCCCTAGGAAAGGCAGCTACGGAGATGTGCCTGCGTCCGGGAAGGCTGTAGAGTTTAAGCAAGAAAGGGAGCTGGCAGCGCCATTGGGGGGTTTAAACATGCCCTCAGAGTGACACTTGGCGCCTGTGTGGTTTGTGACACAGCTGAGGGAACCAAGGAAACGGGATTTTTTTTTTACCCTTTCCTCTTCTGTGTGGCTGAGGATAAACAGTTGGGTCCTAGAGTTAAAGGTTTTTCTTTGCCTACATGTTGTACACTCGAGATTCCCCTTGTGCCTCCATCGAAGGAAATCTCTGTATTTACTGTTGCTGTTGAATAGTCCTGTCACTCTTGCTGAGAAAAACTTAGGGCATCGTTTCCCTGTGTGAGAGGGAAGGGCCTCGGGGAGAGGCCGCGTGCATTCTTCCCCCTCCCTCAGAAGGTGTAGCTGTCGGTCGTCGTAATCAGGGCCCAGTGTTCTGGTAAGAGGCTGTGGTCTGACCCTCCATGCGTGAAGGCAGCATGTGGGTCCGGCCAGCATGGCAGGTCTCTCCCTGGGCAGGAGCCCCCGAGCAGAGAGACTTTATGCCTGCACGCCATATCCGGGTGCGTAGCGTGAAGTCAGGATTTTGGTTTCATATCTGGCTGCAAGGCTCTGATTCTTTGGTCAAAACCTTGTCTTTCTAGATTATCTATGTCCCAATTTCTGCTCCTTTTCTACCAGACAGTCCCGTCCTCTCCCCAGTGGAACACCACACAGAGCCAGGAGAAGGGGGTCCCAGGTGACCCGAGCCTCGCTGAGGTAGATGTGTGGAAGTGAGAACAAGGTGTCTTTTACTCACAGTGTCACGTGGGACACAGCCCCTCTCCTCCTAGAGTTCCGTTCGGAGATCCCTCCCTCGATGGAGGCTCTTGTCTCAAGCCCTGACATTTTCAGTCTGTCGTCCAGCTGTTCTAACTTGACTGTGCTTGTTTTCTTCCTCTTCTGATGGTTTTCTGGCGAAGTAGCTCTGGCTCCCACCTCGTCTTTGTCCCATCCGTGAGGGATGCGCACCGCGAGCCCGTGTACCCGCAGCCGCCCTTCAGCTCCTGCGATCTGTTTCGAGACGACAGAAAGGTACCAGCATCCCCTCTCTGGCCCGAGTGGAGGGTGGAGAAGCCTTTTGGGAACATGGATAGGGCCTGAATCTTAGGCATCTTTCTTAACAGACAGATGTATTTGTGATTTACTGCCCGTCGGTTTGGCCCCCCTTTCGGGGGTCTCCCCACCGTTTTCATGGGAAGGAAGTTTCTAAGTTTGGAGCACAAGCACTTGCCTCACCCCTTCTCGTTTTAGCGAGTGCAGTTCGTGTCTGAGCCCTGCAGCCTCTCCATAAACGGGGTGACCCTTGGCCTGACGTCCACAGATCTGCTGTTCCACATGGGAGCCGAGGAGATCAGCAGGTGGGGGCACTTCCGGTTCGGCAGGCAGGACGCTGGCTCTCTGGACCCTAGGCCTGCCTTCCACCAAGAAAACCAAGGGGCTGCTGGGCGGAGCCTTGATTGAGAAGCCCTTAGAGCAGCGCTTTGTGCCAAACTCTTTGCCCCTCAAGTTCGTCTGTTCCCAGAGGGAGCGACGGGACGTGTCTCGGCTCACGCTCATCTGTAGTGTTGGAGACCCTGAAGAACCATGGCCATGCGTCTATGCACCTTGTTTCTAATCCTAGAAGTTCATCTCTTTTTCTTTACCTGCCACACTCGTGACCTAAGCAAGAATGGGTGTCCCTGCTCGTGGAGAATGAGCTGCAAAGCTGCTCAGCAGGGCATCGGTCTGCGGGGACTCAGACCTAGCCTGCCTGCTGACGTCAGCCCTGCGGTGCCTCCATCCCTGGAAGGCGTGTGAAGCGCTGGGTGTGTGCTTGTTGGCTGAGGTCTGAGGTGCAAGGCACACCCTGACTTCACGCTCGCTGCACGCTGTTGGGCTCCTCACACATCCTCGCACGCTGCACTTTTAGCCAACAGCCAGCCCGCCGTGGTCTTGATCACCCGGGTGCCTGCTCTTTGCCTTCGCAGCCTGGTGGCCTGCTCCCCTTCTGGGGGCGGGGGGGGGACAGACAAAGCTCTTTGTTGGTGGGGGAGGTTCTTTAGACTTCCCAGAGGTACTCCCATCGCTGTGTGTGGGCCGTGGAGCTTCTCCCCATTCTATCAGATCCTCAGGTCCTCCCCAAAGAGACACAGGAGCGGAGAAGCAAGGCTTTGTATTCCATTCCTTCTCTTGCTTCCCCAGTGCTTCTGGAACTTCGGACAGACTCAGCCGAATCCTCAAGCACATCCTAACCCAGAGGAGGTGAGCTTGCAGGGCTGTGTGACCAGGACTAGTGTGCTTTGGGGTCTGGCGCTCTGACTTATTTGATTCTAAGCACCTTCCTTGGGTCACTACCGGGGAACGCCTCTCTGTGATGACAAGCCTGCCTTCGGTCCCCCAGACACAGGGAGGAACGGCAGAGACTGTCTGTGAATTCTCGGAGGTCCTATGGGAAGAGGGGGCCCCAGCCCAGCCACTGCTGACTGTTTCCCTCCATCTCTGTAGCTACTACCCACTCTACCCTCCCCAGGAAGACATGGCCATTGACTATGAGAATTTCTACACCTATGCACAGCTGCCCGTCACCCCGGATGTCTTCATTATCCCATCAGAGCTGAAATACTTTGTGAAGGTAGGTTTGAACTCTGCTTTTTCTCAGAAAGGCCAGGACCTGTCTGACTTTCCCTTTTAGACAACCAGTCCTCACTCCTCATCCTGGAGACGGTGCTCCTTTCTTTGGGAGAGGTGGTAAAAGGACTAGAAAATGAATCTGTTATAAAATATTTAAGTAAAAACCATCTCCCTGCTCCCGTGTGCCCCCCTAGTGTTCAGCTGGCCAGCCTGGGAGTCCCAGAGACAAGAAGGAAGGCCCTCAAACAGCAGTTGTCACATGGGGCCATGTCGGGGACCTGGAAACTTTTCACACATGCACTTGACTTGCCCCACTCCCCTGAATTAGGATGTGACCTCGAGGAAGGGTTCAGCCATGAGAACTTTGAAGAAGCTCTTGGCTCATTCCCTTCTCTGCCACCTGAGGCCCTGCCCGCCCCCCAGGTGGGTCCCTCGGGGGATCCACCCACCCCGTAGCCCTCTTGCCAATTCAGAGCCAGTTTATACTCAAGACGTAAAAATGTGTTCTCCTGTTGGAAAAGAGAACCAGATCAGGTTTGTCTCCCAAGTTGGGGCACTTGATTGTTACCCTCCTTTATTCTGTTTCAGAGGCTCAAAAGGAATTCAGGGCTCTCCGATAGTAAGTTAACAGATTAGGCTTGAGATGTGTTCTGTTGCCTTCCTTTCCATTTTATCAACCCCTCTTTGGGGTCTGTTAGATAATTCCGGCTTTCTTGCATCGGCCCCTCTCCTTCCCCCAGGACGTCCTCGGCTGTGTGTGTGTCAATCCCGGGCGCCTCACCAAAGGGCAGGTGGGAGGCACCTTTGGCCGCCTCTTCCTCAGGAGGCAGCAGGCCGAGAGCGGGACGGGAAGGCGGAGCCCGTGCACTGCTGTCCAGGTGGTCAGGATCTGAGGCCTGGGTGCTTTCTCGTTCCCCCTCGTGCGGGGCTCGCGGACGTCTGAGAGCCCAGGAGTGGCCCTCTGCCGGGAGCCTGGCTGTGGAAAGGTAGAGGAGAGGGACAGCCTGCTGGAGCAGAGAGGCAGCAGCCCGGCGGGCCGGGCCTCGTGCAGCTGGGCCCTGACCCGGAGTGGAGCCGCTCTGGAAGGAAGCTGCTGCTTGTTCATGGACACGCGGAGTCCGGGGCGAACTGGCTGCGGGTGCGCGCTTGGGAGAGGCAAGAGGGCTTTGTGGTTTTGCTACGTGAAGAAATAAAAGTACATTCCGAAGGTGACTCCTGAGTTTAATTCTTGTTCAGCTTTCTTCTTCCTGGCAGCGAACAAAGAGCATTGCCTCCTTGACCTGTGCCCAGTGAAGGCAGCACGTCTATCACACTGAGTGTCCGTCCGGCCACATCCCCGACCCTCCCCAGGCCCCCATGGTCTGCGTGCTGGGGCGGCATGCTGGACAGGGGCCGGGGAGCCGGGCTGAGCGAGCAGCTGGCCGTGTGCCGGGCCTCCCCGTGCAGCCCTCGCCTGCGTGCCGCGGTCCCAGCCTGACCTCTCCATCTGGAGGGGGCGGCCTCCCAGAGCCCTGCCAAAGCCGGATTCCTGGGCCGACCCTGCCGAGCTGCACAGTGTGCGGGGCTCGCCCGAAGTGCTCCGCCAGGCGGGGTCCTCTAGGGGCCCCAGACACCCCGTGTGTCCCGGCATGTGGGGAGAGGCTGTCACTGGCTACACGTGGGCTGGTCTCCTGTCCAAACCTGACAGGCTCCCCTGCCGCCTCTGCCAAAGCCAAGCCCGAAGAGCCCAACTGCCGGGCTGAGGGAAGTGTGCAAGGGAGCGGCCGGCGTGATGCCTGTGTCCTGAGTCAGAGATAACAGGTGACTGAGCCTTGTCCAACCTTTGCCTCCCAGCTCGGACGACGAGGTGGAATCCACAGCAAATCCAGCTGGGTTTGGGAGAAACTGGCCTCCCTTTGAAAACCAGTAGCTGTGGTTTTGTCTCCTTCGCTTTATAGGCGCCTTGTCTGAACATGGGAACCAGAGACAAGCCCCAGCATGGGGAGCCGATCTTCCCTCCTCCTGAAGATCCCCTGTGTGTGAAGCACCCGCCACTTGTCTCCGGATGTGGCATTTGGGAGCCCAGGCCCCTCCTCCACAACCTCAATAGCCTGGTATCTCCACCAACCCCAATGTCCGCCAAAACCCTGCCCCCCCCACTGCATCCCCCACCCCTGCCTTGGAAAAGAAGATTAACCAACAGGCCTTGGGCCATGATAAGCCAGGCTCTGGGCCCTTATCGCGTGAGCCACCCCGCTCTTGGTAATTACACTCACGTCGCTGAAGAAGCTTTGTGAGGAATCGTCGTGTCGTGGTCCTCTGTTGGCAGGGTAAAACGCTCCCTCTCGCCTTACCACAGGCTCCGCAACATGGGGCAGCTGGCAGAAGGGGAGGAAGGTTCTGTGTCCTGGGGGAGGGGTGTGCAGCCTCCGGGGTGAGAAAGCTGGAGCACGGGCATGAATGGGAGCGTGAGCCCGTTGCCTGACTGTTGGAGTGATCCTGGAGGCCCAAGCAGGCATTTAACACAGCAGGATGCCAACCCCAGATTGCAGACAGCTCTGGCGGGCGAGCGCCTCTCTGCCACCGGATGGTTCCCTTTTGTTCGTGTCAGGAAGCCGGTTCCCAGAGACTGCCAACTGGCTGCTCCTAGACCCCTTTTCAGCTGGGTCACTAATTTCCTGAGCTGCGGTCCCTCGGGCATGTGTAGGGCTCTTGCTCCTGCCTGTGCCGGGGCACTGACTTCTGGAGTAAGGCTCAGGGAAGGGTGTCAGGGAGGGAGGTGGAAGAAGCCAAGGAGCTGGGGCTGGGCCAGGACTCCCAGGACCCTCCTGTTTCAGAACCTCCTTTTGTTCAGTGGCATCTCCCCTGGTCCTGGTCACACCTGTGCCCTTGAAACACAAGGCTAAGGAAGGAGCAGATGGTTCTGAGCAAGCAAAGCCCCTGTGCTCAAGTTCTACATCTCAGTGTCCCAGCCCTGCAGGGTCACTGTCTCTTCCTCACTCGCTGGTGCTGGCGAAGTCTGAGGCTGCCCTCCCTTCACCCCTGCATGGCCACCCTGTACGATTTGGGCTCTGCCTCCAGGAAGGTCAGGGGAGAGCTGCTGAGGGGGACCCCAGTGGGTTCTAAGAAGGAAGCAGGGGACTGGGGTTTTGGAAGCAGCCAGAAGAGGGCTGGGACAGGGCCGTGACTGTGCTCCTTGAGGCCTCCATTCTGCTTTGCTTCTGCAGCTACTTCTGGCTTGGCGTTTCCTTTCCCTTGACCTGGGGTCACCCAGCCTGGCTCAGCGGTCTTGCAGCTTCCCCTGGTCCTGGGAGTTGCCTTCTGGGCTGACTTTTCACTTCTGTTTGGTACATGTTTCCTTTCCCCTGACCTTGGGGCTTCTGGCTGAGCCCCCCAAGAGCCAGTCCTGTTTGGCCACACAGGGCATCCTCCTCCACATTTGACCCTCCTAACTAGCTGTGAAGGGATGAGTGACTGGGGCAGGGGTGGGTTGTTGTGTTTTTTTAACACTTTTTTTTTAACGCCTTAAAAATTAGCTCCATGACAAGCATAACTTAACCATCTTACTATGTACCATTCAGTGGTTTTTAGCACATTCACAATGTCGTATAAACATCATAACTATCGAATTCTACACTTTCCTCACCTCTAAAAGAAACCCCATCCCCATTAGCGGTCACTCCCCACCCCTATCCCCCGGAAAACATAGACCTACTTCCCGCCTTGACACACATGTCTGTTCCGGGCCCATCCCACGAATGGGATCATAGTCTACGTGGTTCTCTGCGTCCGGCTTCTTTCTCTGAGCACCATCCACATTGTAGAAGGTGTCCGAGTTTCATTTCTTTTCTCCCCTTGTTCGAATACTAGTCCCTTGTGTAGACAGTATTGTCTTCCTTCCCTCGTCAGGTGATGGACGCTGGGGCTTTTCCCACGTTTTGGCTTTTGTGAATAAGGCTCCAGCATTGGGACATGTGTCTTCATGCCCCTGCCCCCCAGGGGCCAGCCTGCTCTTGGACCCACTTGGGCCCATGGTCAGTTACCGATTCCCACACCCAACCCACCCAACCCACACTGCGGCATGGTGGGGAAGGAGCTTGTGGGTTATAGGGGGAAGAGAATGCAAAGAAAGGAGGAAGAAGAGGGGCAGAAAAGGACTAAAAGAAGTGATGGGCCATGAATGGGGCTCTGGAGCCAGACTATGAAGTCAGGAATGCTGCGCAAAGGAGTTTGGACTTGATTTCCTCCACGGAACTTTTGGAAGCTTCTGAGTAGAGGAGGAGGACAGTATGGAAACTGTGTCTTAGGAAAGCCTGGTGAGGCCACAAAGGGCGGAGTGAAGCTGGGAGAGTCTGGAGGCCAGAGACACTCTAAGAGCTATCAGAAGACAGAGCGTTTGTACTCTCTGTTTCCATAGAAACAGTCCCCTGGTTTCCCTGTGGGGAACTACCCCTTCTCCACACTCCTCCCTTGCCTAAGCCAAGCAGTACATTGCCCTTCCCTGGCCTTGGTGAATGGTCAGGGATAAGCATGACCGAAGACAGTCCAAAAACTGTGACTCCGGGCCTTCTGCAGGAGTGGTAGAAAAGACACGGCCGCAAGGGTGGAGCTGCTGCAGCCATCTTGCCACAATGAGGGACACCCATCCTGAATAGGGACTAAACCAAAGGATACATTGCCAGGAGTTAGAGAGGGTCTAAGCCAGAGGGACACATTGCCAGGAGTTAGACTAAACGAGGCCACATTATCTGAGCTATGATGACACTTGCCCCTGCCCCCCAAAATATAAGCCACAAATACACCCCCTTTATTTTTTCTTAAACTAGTTGGAATTGAATTTTCTGTCATTTGCAATCAAAAGGATGAGGGGTCTGATCCAGGACAGAAGGATTGGGATGACTGCCAGGGGACGAATGGAGAAAACACAGTTCAGGTAGGAAGGCAAAGAAAAGAGTTAACATTTCTGAGGACAGGCTACGTGCACTTTTTTTTTTTTTCAGATTTTATTTATTTATTTATTTGACAGAAACACAGCTAGAGAGGGAACACAAGCGGGGGGGGGGGGGAGGAGAAGCAAGCTTCCCGCTGAGCAGGGAGCCCCACGCAGGCTCGATCCTGGGACTCCAGGACTATGACCCGAGCTGAAGGAAGATGCTTAAAGACTGAGCCCCCAAGGCTCCCCACTATGTGCACTTTGACATAGAGATCACATCTAACTCTCCCAACAAAGCCTGCTGGCAGGTGCTAAGAGGCTGGAGGTCACTGGCCTATGTAAGAGAAAGAACTGGGATTTCAGCTCCAAACCATTTGTCTCTCCACCCTGCCAGGCTGACCAACTTGGTACATGACAGGGACTTAGAAGGGGTTGCAGGTAGCAGCCCAAGTGGGTGGGGCGGGGGGGAGGAGAGGTGTTCGAGAAGGTGTCTGGGGCTATTAGGGCCAGTTAGGACCAAGGAGGGGGCACCCAAATGGTTATTGGGCTGGGAAGTTAGGTGATAGGAGAGACACTCTGGTGAGGAGTGGGGACTGGACTGGTTGATCTGGGAGTGTCCTACATAAAGCTCACAGCACTCAAAAGCTGGAGAACTGGGGGGTTCCTGGGGGTCTGGCGGAGAAGGGGGGAGCTGGAGGTGGAGCTGACTCTCCTGACCTCCCAATCTGGAGGTCACTGAGGTAGGCTCAGCTGCACCCTGTCACCCCTCTCTGTCCCTGAGCAGCCAGGCCTATCTGCTCCCTCTGGATCTGCCCTAGAAATGCCAAGGGCCCCAGGGGCCAGCCTGCCCTTGGACCCACTTGGGCCCATGGTCAGTTCCTGATTCCCACACCCAACCGACCCTCCTCCTCACGTTCCGGGCTCCCTGCCCTCCTGGCGCCCGCTTGACAGCTGAGAGGCCGGCAGCTGCCTGGGCCAGGGGGCCCTCAGAGGTCTCTGGGACAGCTGCTGCCCCATGACCCTGCTGACCCCTGATCCCTGCATGTTGCTCCCTGAGGGCCCCGTCTCCTCGGCCCCACTCTGTCACCCCAGATCTTCCCAGGATCTGAAGCATCTGCTCAAGGGTCAGGTCAGCAGTCCCCCTGCCCCCGCCTGCCTCGGGAAGAGGGGCGGGGAAGATCTGCCTGGCTGGCGGAGGCAGCCGCTGTCCTTGGAAGCAGGCAGTAATACTTTCCTGGCTTCTTTGCTCCAGGAGCAGGAGGAGAACTGGGCCAGGGTCCAGAAGGCACAGCCATTCCTGACCCACAGGTCCTTTGCAAGTCTCACGTTCCCTTTGAGGGCTCTGTCCCCTTTAAATGCTCTGCCTCTTTGAACACTTCTAGTAGCGGTGGCTTGCTTCTGGGGACAAGTGTGGGAGGGCTGGACAAGTGGCAAGAGGACTCAGAGAATGCATTGTCATGTCATGCTCATAGCACATCTTGAAATCTTTTGCCATGTGCATGGATTACTTTAAGAGAAAATATGCCCACGGCGATCTGGCCCCTCCACTCGCCTTCCGTGTCCCGTCCTGTGGGTAATCCCCCCTCCCCGTGAATCCATCAGGATGCCTGCCTCCTGAGAGCAGGCAGCTATCCCATCCCTATAGAGCGTGGCGGGCAGTAGGCCCACGGGAGGCACCTGCAGAAGGAATGCCTTCCCTTCCACCTTCCCAGACAGGCGCCCAGAGAGGAGGAAGCAGGAGCGCCTCTGCCTCTGGTGTCGGACCTGGAGTGCAAGCCTATCACTCTCCATCCTTGCTCCCGTTGGCACACGCTCTCCGTGGACCGACTCTGTGTTGGGACGGGATCGGGATGCAGAGGGGAGCCGAACAGCAATGCCTGCCCCCCCCCCCCAGAGCTCCCCTCCAGGGCAGAAACTGCCAACAAGCAAACGCCAGGCACAGGTGCAGGCACAAGCTGTGGAGAAAACCAAAGCCCCGCCCAGCGCAGAGGGGGAGCCAGGGGGCGCCACCGAGAAGTCCTTGGCTCCAGGCTCTTATTTCCTAAACCCTGTCCCCGACACGCCCCCTTCCTGCTGTCCCCAGCATCTTGGCGCTCATTCGCTGACCCATTCGTTTACTTGTTCTTCAGGTAAGCTGCTACGTCGCACGCACTCTGGGGAGACGACCGTCCGGCGGGGTGGGGGTGGGGTGGGGAGGTGGACGTGAATCAGTTGACCGTGGCGCAGAGGGGACAGCGATCCAGAGTTTCTCCAAGGGTATCACAAGGGACTTGACATGTACTGGGGGTGTGGAAGGCTTCCCTGGGGAGAGATGCCTCAGCTGAGAGCTGCAGGATGCCCCGGGGAGGTGGCCGCGCAGGCGGCCGGTGAGGCGAGGGACAGAGGATGAGCAAGGGGGCTGCCCCTGCAGCAGAGGGGGGGCAGCAGGGGCCCCGCCCAGGGATTGTGGACCCGCAAGCTTGTAAGCAGGGCATGCGGGGTGGAGAATAGGCAAGTGGCACATCACTTCACCCCCAGAATCCTCCGCCTCCCTTGGTGGCTGCACAGTCCTCCCTTCCCTCCCCCACCCTGAGTCATCACCCTGGATTGGGCTTGACCGCCCCCCCCCTTCTCCTCCCTCCTTGGGCCCCATAGCCAGTCTGTCACCAAATTCCAATCTTTCTACTTTATTATCTCCAACTCTGGCTTTTACGCCACAGCTCAGAGCCAAGATTTTTCTGAACCAGCTGTCCCCAGAGTGCCCCCTGCCTCTGGTCAGTTCTCCCTCCAGGTCCCCCTCTCTGAAGCAACCTTCCTAAGCGAAACTGTGCAGCAAGTCCACAGAGAAGGCAAGAAGAATGGCCTGGAAGCCGATGAAAAGATGGCCAGACTCATTTAGCTGAAGACACACACACTTTGGCTAGGTTTGCTTTTCCCTTACAGACTAGCAGAGAACAAAGAGCTCCAAAACCAGGCGGTTGGGCAGGCTGAGGAGAGAGGGGCCCCACGGTCTGTGCAGGGGTCTGGGACCCGGCACACCCCTTGGAAGGGCCAGCACATGAAGCTGACGAATGACAACTGGGCTTGTCCTTTCACCGCCCCCCCCCAACGCTTAGCACTTAGTCCACAGCTGTGCTCACGCGTGTGTGAATGGGCAGCGGTACAAGGTGAGTCACAGCAGCCCTGCTTGTCACAGGAAACGGCTGGGAACAACCGTAAGGGCTGCCGGCTGAGAACGACGGGTAAATCATGACACCCTGGAACGCTAGGTAGCCACAAAAATGGGACACCGAGGACACTTTCTGTGTATTGATATGGCGTGTTCATACACGTAATGTTAAGTGAACGAAAGCAAGGTGCAGAGCAATGGGAAGGGCAGAGGCTCAGTGAGATGCCCTGCGGGGTCACCTCCACTGCCTCTGACAATAGAGCCTCTCCTCCCCCCACCACTGTCACCAGGTCCTGCAGGAAGACTCACCCAGATATTGCCATTTGTGTAGAAAGGATGGGAGGGGCTTTGCTTGCACAGGCAAAGAGTATCTCCAGAAGTGTTTACAAGAAGCTGGTAATGCTGGTTATCTGCAGGGAGAACGGGTGCCTGTGGGGCAGAGGTAAGAGGCAGGCCCTTGCCTTGGAGTGGAGTTAGTCAGACCCTGAAAGTCAGACCATCCTCTGATGGTCACCAGAGCAAGAGTGATGGACGCTGGGCAAGGAAGACAGCGTGCACCCACTATCCTCTTGGACTTTCCCCCCTGTCCTATGCCATGGTCTACTGGGTAGCTCTTGTTCCCCCGATCATACCATGCATCTACTTGTACTCTTCCTGACCTTTGCCTTTGCCTCTGCCTGCTCCCCCCGGAACATCCTTCCCTTTCCCCTCCTGGCGAACTCCTATTCATCCGTTAACAGCCTGCTCAAATATCACCTCCTCCTTGAAGTTTTAACACTCCCATCTGCTTCCTCACCTCTAGCAAAACAAATCGTTCTCCTTTCGGTTCTTTTTAGTTCTTTCGATCCACAGTCCCTGACTGAGCCTTATCCAAGCTGGCCTGGGAGAGATAGAGGTGAATCAGAGCCAGCCTCTAGCCTGGAGGACCTCCTTTATGGCACAGAATGTGCAGTTTGGGAATTGGTTATTTGTTTCATTTGATATTATCTGCTCCCTGCAAGCTGGGGACCAGCCTTGGCCACCTGTGTCTTCTCTGAACAGCAGAGCCATAGGCAAGAAGGAGAATCAAATATGAGTGTTCAAAATGAATAGTGACAGGTGTCTTGAGGAGGTGGGAAGTGCTGAAGACTGCCCCTGTGGACTGTGTTCCCCAGGCAAAAGGACAGCCATGCGGTTGGGATGTTCACAGAGGCCCCTGGGGGAAGTGCCTGGGCTGGTCCCTCCTAGGACAGCGCTGTCACCACTCTGGAAACCCCCATGGCTCTAGGCCTGGGGCCAAACAGAGGAAAGTCCCTCCACAAGCCCCTGACACCCAACTCCCCAGGAGGGGTTCAAGACAGAGGCAGAAGCGGGGGGCAGCTCCAAGGGGACTCTCATCTGAAATCTCAGCCTCTGGTCGGTCAGAGTCTCTAAGAGTGTGAAGAGCAAGGAGGGCAGGGCCGGAGTTGGCAGGAGCCCAGGGGAGGAAGGAAACAAGAAACAATCAAGGAAAAATCCAACCCAAGCCTGGGGTTGGCTGAGGCCACGGGGCCCCGCAGGCTGAGCTCCGGCTGGGGTGGAGGAGGCTTCCTAGGGGCGGATGGAGCTCCTGCCCAGCTCTCTGCTGCCCTGTGGCCCTGGGCGGTAGGGGTGCTGCAGACCCTTCTAGATACTTTGTCTCTTTTCACTGGCCTCCTAGGGCCCCCAAGATTATCGCTACACTTCCCTTGTGACCCTCTGCTCTCAGGCCTGCCCCCAGCCTCCTGGTCCCCATCATCCCACCTGCCTCCTAGGTTCCCGTGTAGAGCTGGCTCCAGCCTGGGGGTCCTTCCCTGCCAGCCCCTCCATCCTCCCCACTTAACCTTGGAGGAGGGGGCTTCCAACTCTCTCCACAGGGGCTGTGGCCGCTGACATAGATGAGTTCCAGGAAGAAGGGGCTGGGAGGGGAAGGAAGGGCTGAGTCAGTCTCCGTGTGGTGATTACAGGACCCTATGGGGGAGGGGAGAGCAGCCACTGGGTGGGAAAAACCAGCTAGACCCACCCCAGGGCCAGGGAGAGCTCCCAGAGGAGGAGAAGGAAGTTGAATAGCCCATTCCAGGCATTTCTCCATCAGTAGCCTTCCTCCCGCCTAACCCCTCCCATAGGCCAGTCAGGGTCCTGCCCCCTCAGCCACCACGGTGTCTAGGAGCTCTTCCAGTGAGAACAGTCCAGGCCTTGGCTGAAGTATTAGACCCCGGACACGGGGTGCAAGCAGGGCAGGGGGCAGGACACTTGACCTGGATGTCTGTTGATCCAGAAAACAGGACACCCTGGCACTATCCCCTGACCCAGAATCCCAGCCTCCCCACCCACACTCAGGCCTTTACACACAGCCTGAGAAGTTGCGTAAAAAAAAAAAAAAAAAAAAAAAAAAAAAGGCCAATTTTAGCAGATGAAATCCTGTTTCCTAAATACGCATTAATTGCTGGGCTTCCACAGCAGCCGGGTGTGTGTGCAAAGATCGTGCCTACTCAGCAGAAGCTCGAGGAGACAAGCTGTCAGCAGGATCTTTGGGGATTCCTTCAGCCCCAGCCCAGTGACCTCACCTTGCTATGCACAGAGAGGACAGAGGGCTCACCTGAGTGCTTGCAAGGCCCGGAAGCCACCACCAGGCCCCGATCATGCCTCTGATGCAGGTTTGTGCAGGAGGGCCCTGAGCTCGGGCTGATGGCAGGGGCTCACCAAGCGGAATGGGGAGCCCATACTTCACTGGAACCTTGTCACATCAGGCAGACTTAAGACAGTCCCAGAGCAGAGATGGTGGTTCCGATGGCTCTGGGCCCCTGTTAGGAGTCCTGGCCTGACAGCCAGGCTGCAGAGATAGCTCATTAGTCACTGAGGGAGGGGAGCAAGGGCTAGGGCCTGAGGGGGCCAAATGTACTGCTCTCTACCAATGATCCCCAACAGCCCCCCAACCTGGTTCCCAGTGTCATGTGGCCTTCCGTGAGTTCCCCCCAACCTGGTTCCCAGTGTCATGTGGCCTTCCGTGAGTGTCTTTGTCCAAACTTCCATCCCTGCAATTTTCTATTTTGTCACCAGCTCTGAATTGAGCTCTTGACCCTTCCCAACCTCCTTTCCCCAAAGAAGGACTCTCAGCAGGTGGGCAGAGGGTAGGGGGCTGTGCCTCAGCCACATTCCTGCAGGCTCTCATCAGTGGAGTCATTCCAGGTCAGGAGGCGAGGCCAGCCTGCCAACCCCCAAGGTGACTGTTCCAGTGTTTGCATGAAAGTGCCCCCTGCGGGACCTGTGTTCCCATCCACAAAGCACACAAGTTTCTTGTGGGGGACTCATGTAACTCCCCTTTTACAGACAAGGGACTGTCAGACAGTAAGGGACTGTCCTTTTGCTTGTGGCCACAGAGCAAGTGGGTAGCAAGTCAGCACGGCACCTGAGTCCATGGCTCAGAGACAGTGCTCAAGGCTTGGCATAGAGCTGCAGTCCCCTCCCACAGGCAGGGTAAGGGGGACAATGGCTGGGGGAGAAGCCTGAGGCAAGAAGAAGGCCAAAGACCACAAGTCTGGCACTTTGAGGCGGAGCAGGTCACCATCAGGGCCCTGAATTCCCAGGGACAAGAACAGCAGCTGGCCCCTCTTAGATGCTCAAGTCTTTGTTGAATCACTGAGTGGAGGAAGGGCAGGCAGGTTCCTTCCACCTATGTCCAGCACCCTGTGCAGGGCCTGCCCTTCAGTAAATGTTTCCAGAAAGAAAGAAAGAAAGAAAGAAAGAAAGAAAGAAAGAAAGAAAGAAAGAAAGAAAGGAAGGAAGGAAGGAAGGAAGGAAGGAAGGAAGGAAGGAAGGAAGGAAGGAAGGAAGGAAGGAAGGAAAAGAAAGAAAGAGAGAGAGAAAGTTAGAAGGAGTCTACATATGGGTTCCCTCCCCGCCCCGGAAGCCACCTAGACTGAGGGCAAACGGGTGTGTCCAGGCCACTGGCCCACATACCCCTCAGTGCCCTCTTTTCTAAGGGGCGGTAAACTCCTTAAAGCTCTCGCAAGTTTGTTAATATTTTAACTCGGGTGCCTCCAAGGCCTCTGAATACACTTGTGCGGGCGCCTCCCCAGACCCAGCCCTCCAGGGAAGGAACGGGTCCAAGGATGCTCGGTGAACTCTGCAGAGCTATATATAATTCGGTCTTCCCGCGGCCGCCGCCTCTGCCGTTCGAACACCGAGAGTTCTGGTTCCGACAGACGTAGCCGGAGTCCGCACAGTGCAGCCCGGACAACCGACACCGCGTGGCGGGTAGCCGCCGGAGCCTACACTGGACCCCGCGCCCGCGCGGCTGAAGGACCTGGGCGCCGCGCCCGGGGAGGGAGAGCACAGACCCCGCCGGGAGTGGGGCGGGGATGTGGGCGGGGCCTGGTTGGGGGCGGCCGGAGCATTGGCTCCGCGGGCCAGGGGCGGGGCTTCAGGGGCCACATACCTCACTGTGAGTTCGCAGCGGGGAACGCGTCCCAGAGCCTCCCGGTCCAGCTTCCAAGCTTTCGCCACTCGCGGGTCTGCCGCCTGCGCGCCTCAAGGTGAGTTCGGGCCGGGACTCTGCAGCCGGTCCGCGACTCCCAGGGGCCCCCAGAAAGGCCCATCCCCGTGGCACCCCGTCCCGACTCGCGCCCCGGCCCTGTGTCACCCCGCGCAGGTCCTTTCCCCGGAGCCTCGGGATCCACGGTGTTTCCCGCCCGCGCCTCGGTCCAGGAGGCCACGCCCGCGCTCCCTCCGCTTGCGAGGGGCAGCGCATCCCGAACCCTAGCTGGTGGTCCCGTCCTTCACTCCCGGGGCGCGGGAGCGCCCTCCTGCCGCCCAGCGTCTCCGCCCGGGCGGGGGGGTCGTATTTTTAGTCGATGGTGAGGTGTCCTCCTATCTTTAGCCGCGGCCGCGAGTGTCCTGAAACGGATCCGGGCTGGGCGCTCGGGCAGAGGTTGGGGAGGGGTCCGCGCGGGAACCCGAGCTGGGGCGGAGGAACCGGACCCGCGGGAGCCAGGGGTGGGGGCCTACTCTCCCAAGCTCTGGCCCTGAGCCAAGTGGACACTCGGACATCGCCTAGGCCGGAAAGCACAGGGGAGGCTCCTCCCAGAGCTTGGAGACCCTGGTGAGATCCCCGATCTTCCCTTCCCTCCCTACTGTCTGGTTGTGAGACCAGAACACCCCAAGAGAAGAAGATCCCTCAGACGATCCGCATATGATATGCGAACATGCCACTCCTTGGGGGGCTCCTGCCTGGAGCCCAAAGCACGTTCGAGACTCTGGTGCGCGCAGGGACTCCTCCGAGATGCGGGGCGACAGAGCGCGCGCGCGCCACCTAGCGACGGTGGAGCCGAGCGCCGCCCCGCAGAGGGATCCCGGGACACTCCCGGCTGCCCGCGATCTCGGGGCTGTGCGCAGGCTGCCTCCAAGGACAGGCGGTAGAAGGCGGTCGCTTGGAGGATGGAGGCATTCGGTTTTGGTCTTGTTCGGAGCACTGTCCCCGGATAGCCAAAATGCTTGAGGAAAGCCCTATGGCAATTTGTCAAAAGAATGTCAGGGCTGACAGGGCTGTCTGTCTTACATCTCTTATTTGCAATTGTGGCAGTAGGGTCTTCAATTAGCCCTCTGGTGATGGCTTTGTCGGCCCATTTTATAGATGGGGAAGGTGAGGGCCAAAAAGGAGAAGTGTCTTGCCCAAGGTCATAGAGTAGTCCCAGGTGGAGATGGATCAAGGTCTGGCTCCTGATTTCAAGGTCAGGGGGTAGCTATTTGCACACTGTTGGTGGGGAGTGGCCTAGTCTTCTAACCAACTTCCTCCAGGAACTCATTCTGTCTGAAGGAGGCCAGGGCTCCTGTCCAGAGCAAGCACTCATCTGCTCTTCCCACCTCTAGGGGAAGCCACCCTCTGGGCCCCCATAGCTTTGTCCTGATGGAGAGCTCATTCTCATATCTCTGCATCCTTGCAAGTTAGAGGAGAGGGATAGCCAACTGGACTTAAATGGAAGAAGTCTGGGTACCAAGTAGCCCCAGCCTAGCTGGGACCCTCTTTCTTTTCTGCTCCCCAGTTTTCAAAGGTTGGGAGGCCCACTGCATCAGAGCTACAGGGACCTGGCTGGGTACTGGGGCCCAATTTTCGTCTTTCCCGCTGGCAACCTCAGCAGTGTTAAGGTTTCTGCGGTTCAGCCTCTGCCTCTGTAAAAAGCGATGGTGACACCCACGGTGCTGTGCCTAGGAGCTTTAAAATGGGAACTGTGTGTGAGCAGCTGGAGCCTGGGGTCTCACGCTTGCCAAATCTGAATACTTAGGGCTTGATGATTGCAATTCCCAGCTCTCCCCTGGGTAGCTGACGTTGGCCCAACCCTTCCCCCCAGCCCCAGTTCTCCCCACATCTGGAACTGGGTGGGTACATCTGGCTCAGAATGAGACAGCTGTCAGGGACGCCTGATTTGTTGTGGAAACACTCAGGCTCTCTTGGCGCCCTGTGTGATGGGGGGAAGGGGCTGATGACAAATCCCACCAGTTTGCCCCACTCTTCGTGAGTGCAAAGGAGGGAAAATCTGCCCCAGGACTGCTCTCCTGCCAAGGAAACACTTGGGATGTGGTTGGCATGCCCCCAGGTCTGGCACGGTGGTCACAGGTAAATGCCTGCTCCACCAGTGAGGGATGGGATCTCAGGACCTCAAGGCACGCACTGCCTCCCCCACCCTCCACCCTCCGCCCAGCTCCTTCCAAGCTTAGCTGGAATTCTGCCACTGGAGAGTCATTCCTTTGTTTCCTGTTAAACTGCAGGTGCTCAGGGAGGGGCAAGATGTCCGGTCTCTGTAGCTCAGTGCGACTGACCTGGGGTGTCCGGTCTGGGGTGGGGTTTCCTGAGTGAGAGCCTGGGCTGGGAGTTGGGACTCTGCCTCTCCTGCATCCTCCTTCCTCCTCGCTGCTCCCTCCTGCCAGCTCCTCATTCTCTTCTCACCCTGCCAAAGATGGAGAATGGGGCCTCGGACCAGCCCAGGCTTCCCAGCTGTTGTTCCGTCCCTCCCTGGCCCATTTCCTACCTGCTCAGCCCCTGGCAGCCTGGGGAGAGAGGCTCATCTGGTTACCCTCTGGACGACCTTGGACACATTTTGTTGCCTTTTGTGTTCCAATTCTACATCTGGGCTCTCTCATATGCACATACGAGGCCAATCCCCCACTGTGGGAATGCCAAGGAGGGCCTGCCACGCTTCCTTTTTCTGTTAAACCAGCATGACACCCCACCAAAGTGTACTTATTTTTTCCACATTAAAAATAGCTTTTTTTTTTCTGACTGCATAAATAATATGTGCACCTAAGTAACACATGCTTATTATTCAGATTTTGAGCTTATAAAAGTATGAAGAAGAAAGACAAAGTCATACAGTTACATGTATCATTTTACAGTAACAATACCAAGTATTGCAGGTAATTTTTATCTAGGACACCTTCTCTTCCCAAATCACTGACCCCAAACGCCATCCCTGCCCCCCACCGCAGGCAGCACAGCAGGTATGACAACCCAGGGCTGGCCTTCCAGGTTCTTCTCTCTTTCTATATAAGATATAATCATACAAGACCCTTAATCTGCAGGGCGCCTGGGTGGCTCAGTGGGTTAAAGCCTCTGCCTTCAGCTCAGGTCATGATCTCAGGGTCTGGGGATCGAGGCCCACATTGGGCTCTCTGCTCGGCAGGGAGCCTGCTTCCCCTTCTTCCTCTACCTGCTTCTCTGCCTACTTGTGATCTCTCTCTGTGTCAAATAAATAAATAAAATCTTAAAAAAAAAAAAAAGACCCTTAATCTGTAGGTACACACACATGTGTGCGGGGAAGTGGCAGAGGGGAAGGGAGTTGGTCACTCCTGTCAGAAATGGAATCTTTTCTTTTTTTAAGATTTTTTATTTTGTAGATTGTATTTATTTGGCAGAGAGAAACACAGCCAGAGAGGGAACACAAGCAGGGGGAGTGAGAGAGGGAGAAGCAGGCTTCCCACTGAGCAGGGAGCCTGATGCGGGACTCGATCCCAGGACTCGGACCGTGACCCCAGCTGAAGGCAGACACCCAACGACTGAGCCACCAGGCACCCCCATTTTTTAAGATTTTGTTTATTTTATTTTATTTTTTTTTTTTTTTTTTTTTTTAAAGATTTTATTTATTTATCTGACAGAGAGAAACACAGCCAGAGAGGGAACACAAGCAAGGGGAGTGAGAGAGGGAGAAGCAGGCTTCCTGCCGAGCAGGGGAGCCCGATGTGGGACTCGATCCCGGGTCTCTGGGATCATGACCTGAGCCGAAGGCAGTCGCCCAACCAACTGAGCCACCCAGGCGCCCCAAGATTTTGTTTATTTTAGAGAAAGAGAGCGCACTCAAGTGGGGCAGAGGCAGAGAATGAGACAGAGAATCTCCAGTAGACTCACCGCTGAGCACGGAGCTTGACACAGGGCTCGATCTCACGGCCGTGAGAGCATGACCTGAGCCAAACCAGAGTCGGTGCTTAACAGATTGGTCCACCCAGATGCCCCAGAAATGGAATTTTCCATACTTCGCTTTTGCGTTTTGCTTCTCTCCCTCTGCAATGCCTTGTGCAAATTCCTGCAAAATGAGTTCTGGCTCCAGCGTTTAAATGGGGATGAGAGGAGGGTGGTTGCAATGATTAAATGAGACACTTTTGCAGGGAACTCAGCAAAACGCCAGGCACAAAACAGAGCCCCACAAAATATTTGAACCCTCCACTCCATCTTCCCCTCAGGTGCTGGGCAGGGTGGAGGGACAGTATCTATGCCAGACTCGGTCCCGGAGCTAGTAACTGCCATCCGGAGGAAAGAAGGGGAACTCCCGCATGACCTTACTTCCGGGTGGGACGAGACTGGGCCCAAACAGAAGGCATCTATCATTCGGCCCTGTTGGCTGAACACCTGCCGTGCATCTAAGCCTGGCACAGACAGGTGGACGAGACAGAGTTTATGAGCTCTCTCTCCTTGGTCAAGTAGAGGACTGAGACAAGTCCGAGAGACCTCCCCACACAAACTTAACACTTGTTATGTGTTGGAGCTCAGCTGATGCACAGTAGAGGCTGAGAACCCAGGCAACAGTGATGAGCAGAGCTGGAGATGCAGGGCAGGAGACCAGAGCCAGGACCTTGGATAGGACTCCAGGCCTGTCACCCAGGTTCCCAGGTCTCAACTTCCCCACTGGTAAGGAGAGGGACTCCGTGCCAGCGATCCAGGCTCCCAGGGGCAGTGTGTCTGTAAGCCAACACATGCTTCCTTCAAACATGGCTTCCCGTGGAGGAGGGGCCTCACCCGGGAGGGGGTGACGCAGGGGACCCAGAAACGACGCCGATCCCTCTGCCTTGTGTCCTTCTGTCCCTGACTTACACCTTTGCTATTGCAGCATTCAACCCCCTGGAGATTCTCACGAGAACAAGACAGGAGAGCGTGGCCACCCACAAGAGCTCCAGCTTGCTAAGGCTAATTTTCCAGAGCATTTTCAACTCCTGGGAGAAAGCGATTTTTGTTGTCTCAGCTCTCTGACTTCATTGACTATTACTTTTTCTTTTTCTCATCCCTTGGGCCAACTTCGGTCCCATCCCACACGGTCACATCCCCAAGTCAGCAGTCTTCGGTCCTGGTGTCTGTGACTGAGGTGGCGAGAGTAGGCCACAAGAGGCCACGGTCCCCACTGTCCCCAGCGCCAGCAGCTGGGCCTGGGCCCTGAGGTCGCAATGTCCACCAAGGTGCCCATCTACCTGAAGCGTGGCAGCCGCAAGGGCAAGAAGGAGAAGCTTCGGGACCTGCTGTCATCGGACATGATCAGCCCCCCGCTGGGAGACTTCCGGCACACCATCCATATCGGCAGCGGCGGGGGCAGCGACATGTTCGGTGACATCTCCTTCTTGCAGGGAAAGTTCCACCTCCTGCCGGGGACGGCAGTCGAGGGACCTGAGGAGGATGGCACCTTCAACCTCCCCTTCCAGTTCACCCGCACCGCCATGCTGTGCAGGCGGGAGCTCCCCGAAGGGCCGTCCCCTCTGCTCAAGAATGCCATTTCCCTCCCTGTCATCGGTGGGCCCCAGGCCCTCACCTTGCCCACAGCCCAGGCCCCACCCAAGCCCCCTCGCCTGCACCTGGAGACCCCACAGCCTTCCCCACAGCCTTCCCCGCAGGAGGCAGGGAATGTGGACATCTGGAGAATTCCAGAGGCTGACTCTGCCCACAATGGGCTGACCCCTGAGTCAGGGGCCGAGGAGCCCTTCCTGTCCCATGCCAGCTCCCTGCTCTCCCTGCACGTGGACCTGGGGCCTTCTATCCTGGACGATGTCCTCCAGATCATGGACCAGGACCTGGGCCACATGCAGATCCCCACGTAGGACCAAGGCTGGCCGGGCTGAGTGCTCAGGATGGAGTGAATGCTGGGAGGCAGTGGGGCAATGCAGCCCATCCTAGAGGTCGGGTTTCCCAAGGTCCTCCTGTGTGGTCGCTGGCTAGTGATTTTTTTCTTTGAGCCTTTGTTTACCCCCCTCCCAGCCTCTCCCTAGGGCAGAGTGTGCCTCATTACTTTCCCCTAAAACGCACTAAGAACACTGGCAGAAATCAGCCTAAAGTGCCCTGAGCGTCTTGGGCCAGCTGGACCCCTACTGCCAACTGCTCCTCCTTCCCTCACCTCCTTGGATGAAGGCTCTGCCAAGATGGACTCCCCTTACCTGCCTTCTGCCTCAGCCTCGCGGGATGCCCTGATTGGGGGCGAGGCGGGAGGGAGGCACGGCACAGCCAGCCAGAACTTTGGCTCCGTGTCCTGGACTGGGAACATGGCATCGATGACCGAATGTCCCTCGGCCCCGTCCCCCTCACATGACCAGGGGATTCTGGTCACAATAAAACTTGCTGCTGGGGTAGTTGTGCTTCCTACACCCTTGACTTACATTCCCTCCACAAGACAGAACCGTCTCTGCCGCCTGGGCTCACCCAGGGGTGGGGCGGGGGAGGGGGAAGGACCCCACTCCCAGAAAGCTTTGTGCCCTTTGAAAGCTTCTACCTGGGAGCAGGAACCAACCAAATACCAGCTGGGGATATTGTAACGTTACTTCTGGTGTTTACAAGAGGTGGCTGAGCCCTGTGTGCTCTGGTGTGAGCAGTGAAATCCCTGAGATTTCAGAGTGGGGGATGAATTTGACTCGGAGGCATTTTGCTTGGCCACAGGGCTGTGTGTGTGTGTTATACATAATATGAAATTGACCATTTTAACCATGTTTAAGTGTATGATTCAGTGGCATTAAATACATTCACAAAATACATTCGTGTTATTCTGCAACCACCACCACCATCCATTCCAGATCTTTCTTCATCTTCCCAAAGTGACACTCTATACCCACGAAACACTAGCTCCCTACTCTCCCTTCCCCCAGCTCCTGGAACCACCATGTACTTCCGGTCTCTATGACCGTGACTACTTGGGACCGGATGTGAGTGCAGTCACAGGGTATTTGCCCTTTGGTGACTGGCTTATTTCATTTAGCCTGACGTCTTCGAGGTTCATCCACATTGCAGCATGTGCTGAAATGGGCGCCTGGGTGGCTCAGTTGATTAAGCGACTGCCCTCAGCTCAGGTCATGATCCTGGAGTCCTGGGATCTAGTCCTGCATCTGGCTCCCTGCTCAGCAGGGAGTCTGCTTCTCTGACCTTCCCCCTCATGCTCTCTCTCTCTCATCTTCTCTTTCAAATAAATAAGATCTTTTTTTTTTTGAGATTTTATTTATTTATTTGACAGAGAGAAATGCAGCCAGAGAGGGAACACAAGCAGGGGGAATGAGAGAGGGAGAAGCAGGCTTCCCTCTGAGTAGGGAGCCCTGGGAAGGCACTTGGGGCTGCTGTGTCCAGCTGGAAAAAGGGCAGTAGGCAGGGGACCTGAAACATCAGATGAACTAGACTAGGAATACTTGCTGGCGCCAAGGTAGCCACGGGAGAAGAGAAGGGTCTTTCCTCTTCAGCTTCACCCACAAAAAAGAACTCCCCAAAATAGGAAGAGAAATTGTTGGGTGGCCAAAAGAAATGACCAATGTCCCTACCGTTCACCATTTGCAATGCCCAACACCCATGCATTACTTCTTATAAACGGAAGATAATAAAAACCTCCCCAGTATAAAGCATCTACTACTCTTTCTGTCAAAAATACATTCACTCTTCTTCCAAAGGGAGACAACTCAAAATCTCGTCAATGATCACACCCACTTGCCAGGCTAGGATTCTCGGATGTTCATTCCTCCTCCAATTTTTTTTACCAGCCCATCTCAATGTTTTGCAAGCTATGAACTATGCTGTAAAGTTAATTACCACCATATACACCCTAGATGCAAGAGTGGAAAGGAGAGAAGAACAGGAGAATTATAATATGTAAAAATATACTTGACACAGCAAGAAGAGAAATATATGTAGAAGCGACAGACTTTCTACAAAACTGTAACTGGTATGAATAACTTTCCCTCCTTCTCTATCCAGTTCATATTCCTTTTGCCTTCAAAGATTTTTTTACTTTTTTTTTAAGATTTTATTATTTTTTTAATGTCATCTCTACCCCCAGCTTGGGGATTGAACTCATGACCCTGAGATTGAGTCACATGTTCTACTGACTGGGTCAGCCAGGGGTCCCTTCCCTTTGCCTTCAGCCTGCATCTTGGTGGTTTCGGGGTCTTTATCATGCCACCGGACTTCTATTTTTTTTTTTTAAGATTTTGTTTATTTATTTGACAGAGAGAAAAACAGCTAGAAAGGGAACACAAGCAGGAGGAGTGAGAGAGGGAGAAGCAGGCTCCCTGCTGAACAGGAAGCCCGATGCAGGGCTTGATGTGGGGCTCGATCCCAGGTCTCCAGGATGATGACCTGAGCCTAAGGCAGACACTTAATGACTGAGCCACCCAGATGCCCCTAGTTTCTAGTTTCTATGTTCTCTCTTCAGCTATGAGTAATCTGCTTAAAGGATTCATTGTGTTCTTAATTTTCGTTATCATTGTTCATTTTGAGAAGTTCTATGTTCTTTTAAAATTCTCTTGTGGCAGAATTTTATGAATGCTTGCCCCCTGTAGATGTGTGTGTGTATGTGTGTGTGTTTAAGATTTTATTTATTTGATGGAGACAGAGAGAGAGCACAAGCAGGTGGAGTGGCAGGCAGAGGGAGAGGGAGAAGCAGGCTGTCTGCTGAACACCGAGCCCGTTGTGGGGCTCGATCCCAGGAGTCTGGGATCATGACCTGAGCCAAAGGCAGAAGCTTAACCGACTGAGCCACCCTGGTGCCTGCCCCCCGCCCCGGTCTTTTTATACTGATTTTTTACTCCATTAAATACAATAAGCAATGTTATATTATGGTCAGTATCAAGTAATTCCAATATGTTAAATCTTGGTGTGGGTCGGGACACCTGGGTGGCTCAGTCAGTGAAATGTTTGCCTTCGACTCAAGTCATGATCCCAAGGTCCTGGGATTGAGTCCCGCATCTCAGGCTCCTTGCTCAGTGGAGAGCCTGCTTCTCCCTCTGCCTGCTGCTACCCCTGCTTGTTCTCCCTCTCTCTCTCTGACAAATAAATAAATAAAATCTTTTTTAAAAATCTTGGTGTGCAGTCAGAATGGCCAAAATTAACAAGACAGAAAACAACAAGTGTTGGAGAGGCTGCAGAGAAAGGGGAACCCTCTTACACTGTTGGTGGGAATGTAAACTGGTGCAGCCGCTTTGGAAAACAGTGTGGAGATTCCTTAAAAAATTAAAGATAGAGCTACCCTATGACCCAGCAATTGCACTACTGGGCATTTACCCCAAAGATACGGATGTAGTGAAAAGAAGGGCCATATGCACCCCAATGTTCATCGCAGCAATGGCCGCAATCGCCAAACTGTGGAAAGAGCCAAGGTGCCCATCAACAGAAGAATGGATAAAGAAGATGTGGTACATATATACAATGGAATACTATGCCTCCGTCAGAAAGGATGAATATCCAACTTTTGTAGCAACATGGACTGAACTGGAAGAGATTATGCTGAGTGAAATAAGCCAAGAAGAGAAAGTCAAGTATCGCATGGTTTCACTTACTTGCGGTGCATGAGGGGCAAACTGGAGGACAGTGGGAGAAGGAAAGCAAATGGGAACTAGGGTAATCTAGGGAGGGAAACGAAACAACAGACTATGGACACAGAAACAAACTGAGGGACTTGGAGGGAGGGGGGTGGAGGGATGGGAGAGCCTGGTGGTGGATACTGGGGACACCTAAAGTGTGGAGCACTGGGTGTGGGGAATGGGGAATGAATCTTGAAACACTGGAAAAAAAAAAACTTTAGTAACAATAAAAAAAAAAAATCTTGGTGTGGGTCAATTTTCGTTTTATACTTTTTGTATTGGTTCTTGTGCAAGATTTCTTTTTACTCTGTGTGTCCGATTGTCTTTGACCATGGGTTGGCTGTCATATCTGAAAAAATATTTTTAAAAATAATTTGGGGACTAGGATGACAGTACATTCTTTCAAAAAATTTATTACTCAATACCAAATATGCTTGCTTCTGCCAGGTGACCCACGGCTGTATAAGGATGGGTCTACTTTAATCCAAATTCAAGGCATAAGCTCCCCTGAACCACCCAGATATGATTCTGGGCTACAAGTCCATACAAGCTGGGATCTCGTCTTAAAGCGTGTATGTTTCCATGGCCAGGTGTCTATCTTCCTACCTTGGGCAGGCTTTGGGTTTTGATTTTTAACCCTCCCCACCAAAAACCACCAAACAACGGCTCAGTTTCCCAGTTATAATTCCCAGGTCAATAAATGTCCCCAGGACAAAAATTCTTTCGAATTCTGGGCTTACATCTTTGGGTTCTAGTTTCCTAAATATCGGTCCAGTTATTCTTCACTATGTCATTAGCTTTTCAATGCTTTTAAGACCTTTTTTTTCATTTCCTCTGTTTTTTAGTTTGTTCAGTTGGTAAGACTGGAATTAAATACCTAACTCGGAGCTTATCTACCAGTAACCACCTGAAGTTAATATTAGGGAGATCCCCTGGGTTTCATTCCTAATTCTCCTTGCCCCCACTGGGTAATAACAATCCTATTTCACCTCGACAATTAGAAACAATCACTGTAGGGTACCTGGGTGACTCAGTCAGTTAAGCTTCTGCCTTCAGCTCAGTTCACCATCCCAGGGTCCTGGGATCCAGTCCCACATCAGGCTCCCTGCTTAGGAGGTGTTACTTTCCCCCACTGCCCCTCCCCTGGTTTGTGTGCGCTCTCTCTCTCAAATAAATAAGTAAATAAATAAAATCTTAAGGAAAAAAAAGAACCAATCATTCAGGTCCAAAGCAGTGCTCCCTTTTTACTTTCTTGCCCAGTGGCAAGCAGAACAAAAAATAGCCCATTGGCAGCCTTAGCTCCTAATTTAGAGAAATCATTATTGCGCCCCCTGGTGGAAGCATTCCTTCCTTGGATCAGGCGGAACCCAGAGGCGCAGGAATAGCAAACGTTTTACAAAATTGGGAAAGGCTGCACCCGGGTTCCACTCCTTGGCTCCTTGCTGTAGGAGAAGCCCTGTATCCGCTGGTACTGGTTCAGAGCATCTGTTGTTCAGTGATGTCGCATTTCTTAAAAGAATCCTAAAAGAAGTGAAAGGCATTGATTCTGGGCCCATAAACTACTTTTCCAATTATACAGAACTAGCCTGTGTATTCTTTGTAATACTTTTTTATTTTAAATTTCTTATTGAAATATACATGCAGCGAAATGCCCCAATTTTATATACTTCAATAATTTTTATGAAGTGAACCAACCACTACCCAGATGAAGGAAAAAAGAACATTCCTAGCTCCTCAGTAGCTACCTCATGCCCCCTCTTGTAACTATCCTCCAAAGAGAAGTACTCTCTGGAGTTTTAGCCCCAGGTATCGGCCTTCTTGCTGTGGCATTGCAGGGCCTTTCCTCGGGGAGAGATATCTATCTTCTTCTTATGAGGGCACTTATTCCATCATGAGGGCCCCACCCTCATGACCTCATCTAAACCTAATCACTTCCTAAAGACTTGACCTCCAAATACCATCACATTGTGGGTTAATGCTTCAACAGAGGACAGGGGAAGGGACACAAACATTGAGGCCACAACACATAATGTACTTTTGACTCCTGCTTTGGAGTCACCACTGATACTCTTTGTCCCCACAATCATTTGGTTCCTAGAGGTAAAAGAGTGCCTGGGTTTCTGGCTTTTTCTTCCAAGTGGCCAGCACCTGCTATGTAAGTTGAGTGCAGGGTAGGCAATGACAAATACCCCACAAACTCCCATCTGCCAAAAATGGTTTTAAGGCACAGTGATGGTAAGATGTCACCTGGTTCTGAAATATTAAAATAGAGGGGGGGCACAGGGAATATGTGCGTCTTGGAATTGATGGAATAAGGTATATGGCGAACATCAAAGGCCACACCCTGAGGACTGTGTGACATTTAAAAGTGGAACAAAGGACAGAATCAGCAGCAAAAGAGGCTAAAGAAACTGCGCCAATGTGTTCGGAGCACAGCCAGGAGAATGCTCATCTCAGAGGCCTGAAAAGAGCTTGAAAAAGAAGGGACTGTAAGGTGCCTGGGTAGTTGGGTGGGTCAAACGGGTGAACTCAATTTCAGCTCCCATCATGATCTTAGGGTGGTGGGATGGAGCCCCTTCCAATCCCCCATCAGGCCCCACAGTCAGCTTGTTCTTCTCCCTCTGCTTCTCCCCCCTCAGCCCCTGCGTGTGCGCTCTCTCTCTCTCTAAATAAGTAAATTAAATCTTAAAAAAAAGAAAAAGGAGGAGCGCCTGGGTGGCTCAGTTGGTTGAGCGACTGCGTTCAGCTCAGGTCATGATCCTGGAGACCCAGGATCGAGCCCCACATCGGGCTTCCCACTCAGCGAGAGGCCTGCTTCTCCCTCTCTCAGTCCCTCTGCTTGTGTTCCCTCTCTAGCTGTGTTTCTCTTTGTCAAATAGATAAAATCTTTAAAAAAAAAAAAAAAAAGGAAAAGAAAAAGAAAAAGAAAAAGGAGGGGAGCCTGGGTGACTCAGTTGGTTGAGCCACTGCCTTCGGCTCAGGTCATGATCCTGGAGACCCGGGATCGAGTCCCACATCGGCTCCCTGCTCGGCGGGAAGCCTGCTTCTCCCTCTCTCACTCCCCCTGCTTGTGTTCCCTCTCTTGCTGTGTTTCTCTCTGTCAAATAAATAAAATCTTTAAAAAAAAAACAAAAGAAAAGAAAAGAAAAAGGAGGGAATGATCAGAGTGTCATGGTGTCTCTGTTAGGACCTGTTTCAATGAACCAGTGGGAACAAAATTATCATTAAACTGGGCAGAAAGGGACTTGGAAGTAAGTCAACAGAGATAGGGAGTATAAACAGAAACTTTGCTTTGAAAGGGTGCAGAGAAATGGGGTGATAATCCAAGGCAACCAGGGGCTGCAGGAAGGGCTCTGAATTTTTTTTAAAAAAAGATTTTATTTATTTGACAGAGAGAAACACAGCCAGAGAGGGAACACAAGCAGGGGGAGTGAGAGAGGGAGAAGCAGGCCTCCCGCTGAGCAGGGAGCCCGATGTGGGGCTCGATCCCCTGTCTCTGGGATCATGACCTGAGCTGAAGGCTGTCGCTCAACCAACTGAGCCACCCAGGCGCCCCGGGCTCTGGATTTTTAAGAGGATATTAAGCCGTATTTGTACGTGAATTTGCATGATTCAACAGTGAAGGAGTAATGAGTGGTACAAAAGACTCACCCATAGTTGCGGGAGGGAAGTTCTTCAGAGCCTAAGCTGAGGGACAGAAGTAGGAAGCAAGGGAGGAGGGTATCACTGACATTAGTGGTTGGGTTTGGTGACTATTGGCCTCCAAATACTCAGGCCAAAGAACTGCGCAGTTCGGGGCGTCGATTTTCCTCTCCTTGAATGGGCGCAGGACCCGCGGCCCAAGTGGATTGTGCATCACTCTTGTTTTCTGCGACCCAGCAACAGCTCCCTCCCCGCGCCCGTGAGTGAGGGCAAAGGGTCAACCACAAGGTTAAAGGTTGGTGAGCTAGCAGCAAATGCTCCACCTAGCCCATCTCTGGGTCTCCAGTTTCGACCCTCTCCGTTTCATCAATCCTCTCATCTCTTCATCAGGCCAGATCCTCCCTCTGTGGCCCCGCCCTCCGCACGGAAGACCCGGGGCTCCGGCCGGAGCCTCGCTGCGCGCGCCCGTCGCCGTCGCGCCTGCGCATCGGGCTCCCTCGGCTCCCCGGCCGGAGCCGACTGTCACGAAGCCCGTTCTCCCCTCCTCGCTCTCCGACGCGAGTCTTCGGCGGCGCCTGCGCAGAGGAACGAGGAAACCGGTTCCCCGGTGCGGTCCCGGCGCCTGCGCGCTGAGGGCTCCGGGCCTCCCGGCCTGAGGGAGAGGAGCAGGGAAGATGGCGGCTGTGGTGGAGAATGTAGTGAAGCTGTGAGTAGTCGTTTCTTTCTCTGCTCGGCCGGGAGGCCTTGTACTGGGTCTGGGAGTAGGGGGCGGTGCGGGAGGGGACGAGGCGGAAGGAAGGATGGGCCCGAGAAGGCCTGCTTGCGACTCCTAGTAGGAAGGGCAACAGGAGACTCCCAAGAAGACGTTGCGCTTCTTTGGAAACTTGTGAGGCCCTGAGGGGGGCACACGGGAGCCCCTTACGGGCAGCCTCCCTGCGGGGCCGTGCGGTCTGGGCGCTCCTTCGGGCTTACGGTGGCCTGAGTATGGCGTCCTCGTTGCGTAGGAGAAACACGGTCCGGGTGCGCTCCCGAGACCAGACGCCGCGGTCCTGAGGGGCGGACGGAGGGCGGACCCGGGACCGACCAGTGCCCCCCCCCCCCCATGCCCGGCGCCGACCCTTCCCGATCGGCTGCTCGCGGCGGGTCCTGGAGCAACAGGCTCAGCAGCCCTGGTGCAGCTACGCACCGCGGGACTGTTTTGTTTTAACAGCCCCTTGACGTTCGAGGTGGGGGTGGGAGTCTTGAGTATCTGATTCCCAAGACCAGAAACATCATCGGGAAGAATTTGTGGAGGAGCAGATGCAGAAGGGAAAGAACTTCAGGGAGAGGGCCTTTGCATCGGCCAATCCAGTCACGAAAAAACGGGAACTGCACCGAAGCGGTCCTCCGGGACGCCTCTGCAGCCTGGAGGGGCATCTAGGACGGCAGGCCGCGCGCGGGCGGTCCCCTTGTGCTGGTCAGGTGTCGAGCAAAGTTAAAGTTCATGGCTGTTGGGGGAAATGGAGCGTGGTCTGTTGGCTGTGAGTTAAAGGTGCATTGGGACTTGATTGAACCTAGCCTCCTCCCTGAAAAAAATGGGTTCATGCCGGGTGGGCGAATAGAACAAGCTCTTTTTTGGGCTTGATGCAGAGGTAGGAAAATTGAGAGGTGACTAGTTGTCCAGGCAGGGCTTTTGGATTTTGACTGGATGACTGGGTAAAGGTCTGGGGACTGTTCTGAGGGACTCACAGCTTCTCATCTGCCTTTGTGGTGGGCTGAGCCCCACTCCTCCCAAGAGCCTTTTTAAAGAGTGCATTGCTTTGCCCACCCCCCCTCCCCGCCTGAGCCTTTTCTTTGAGAATGCCTTCCCACTTCCATTAAGCTAAGTGCCTTCCTCTCCTCCTGTGGGTTTTTTTTTTTTTTAAACTTGCTTTCAGCTCCATCCTGCCGCCTCTTTTCAGCTACCCCTCCTCCCAACACTATTATCTTTCTCTCTGATCTGCCCACTCCAGTTTCCCCCAGCTCTTTCTTCAGGCTGACATTTCCCTCAATTTAGAAATGTCGCTCTTGATCTACCATTTATATAGTTATCCTTCCTGACTCAGATGTTCTTTGTTTCCGTGCCTTTCTCTTTGTTGACTAGCCCCCCACACCCTGGTCCCATTGTAAAGGGAGGTTTTACACAGGTTTCATGCTTCCCAGAAAAAAAGTGAGAGCTCCTACCTTGGAAATCTTACTGTACTGGGGGGAATGTCAGACTTCCCTAGGTTTTGAGAGTTAATTTGAGAGTAATGGTGCTTTACGTTGGAATACTTTCTTCAGGGAAATAGTGTTGTCAACCCTTTCATGTAGTGCTGGAAGGGACGAGTTGCCCATTTCAACAGAATACGACTTATTTCTTTTAAAGAAACTACACAGATTGTGAGGGTCACCAGCCACTGGTCCCTGAGTACTAGTAATCAGAAACCAACTTCCTCAGTTCTAGCTGCGGAGGGCTGTTCCCCACAATACATTTCCCTACAGAAATTGCCCTGGAAAGGGCTTCCGTTCTTCCTGTTCCATTCTCACCCAGGAGATACTTTTCTGGAACTTCTTTTGATTATGGTGTGCCTGCTTTTTGAACAGCTGAGGTTATACATTGAGGTCAGGACTACTAGCTCATCTTTTCTGACTTGCATCTTGTTCCGGGAGAATTTTCCCATTTATAAATTCTCATCCTCTCTTAATCTGTCTTCATCAGATCCTCTGTCCCCCTAATTTAGGTGTTTCATTCCCAGTTCTCTCACGAGGCAGTTTGCACCACCTCCTGAAATCCCACTTAACTCACAAGCGCCGTGACAAACTGTCTCTCATTGTTCCCCCCCAAAACCAGTTCTAGCTTCCATGCTCTGATGCATCTCATCTCACCCTTCCTTCCATTTGACTTCCAGTGTCAGTATTCATTGCCATCAGCAGAAACAAAGGAGCTGCTGCACTCGGCCTTGTTTATCCAATTTTCCTCCGTGTGCTGAGGACATGGCTGCCTCCTAAAGGCCAGCTAATGTGAGCCTGTTCCCTTTTTTTCCACGCTCCAACACAGGATTCATGCTTACCTCAAATTACAGTCATTACCACTCATTGAATCAAGTCAGGCTGTCTTGTGTTGTCATCGCTTTGTGTTTGGTGTGTGTCTTTTTCAGTTGCTTGGGAACATACTAGCTATGCCTGAGTGGTCTGTTGTGACTGCTCTGTGAAAGCCCCCTCTTCCCTTTAGATTCCAGAACGTGGTTTGTCAATGTAGCCTGAGTTATGGACATAAACACCAGAGACTCACTCTATCCAGCTTCTCATGCTAGGGGTCTCCCTCATGTAGAATATGTTGGAGGTTATCTAGTCCGGCTTCCCCAGTCTCGCAAAGGAACCTGAGCCCCACATGGCCTGACAAAACGTCCACATTTGTGACTTGCAGCCACGCAAGGTCTGTTTACTCCCAAGTCAAGATGACCCAAACACCTTCGTGGATACTAGGGATACCATGGGAAAGAAACCACTTCTGCCCTCAGTTTATTTAAGATTGATTGAATATGTAAATAGGAATCACTACAGCTCAGTACTAACGTGTTTGTTAAACCCTGAGGATGAGAATAAGGTTGGTTCTTCATACATGCTTCTTAGAACCAGGTAACTCCCGGCACTGTGTAGTTTCCCAGCTTTTAAAGCACTTAAAAGGTTTAAAAGGTTTACTCTTAGATTTCAAACGGTGTCTTTGGAGTGAAAGAAGGCTCTTTCCTATATAATTTGATGGTGTGAGAATGGAAAGGGGCCTTAGATGAGCAAACAGGTTTTATATCACTCTGATGGCACTCGGGAAAAAGTAGGCTTCAAGGAAATTCAGGTATTTTCAGGTGTTTTCCACTGACTTGAAAATTTGCATATAGAATTAATTAGTTAGCTAAATACAGGTCTCCCCCCACTTTTCAAAAGTAGAGTGTCCTTAAGAGACTGTTCATAAGCCGACGTGGCATAAAGCAAAAAAGCAATTGCCACTTTTTAAACACGAAAATCCTCTCAATCTCTTCTGGTTAGTGAAAACAGGTATTATTGTAGGTCTTTTGTAAGAGCGAAGTGGCAGAGAGTACACCGTCAGATAGTGGGGGAAACCTGTACCTAGAGCAAAATTCAAACGATCTGAAATGGCCTAACAGGAGAAATTCTCCCCGGTCACCCAGTTTTCCTCTCTGGAGGCCTACAGTTTCTATCCCACTTCTTGTTCATAAACGGTAGCATCCTGTAACACTTGTTAGCACTGTACCTTGCCTCTTTTTCTAGTCATCAGAGATTGATATCAGTACATGAAGAGTTTCCTTCTTTTATATGACTTAATAAAAATTCATTGTGTAGACGTGCCATAGTTTGTTAAATATATCTTAGTAAGGGCCCCAGACCTTGTTGAACTCTTCCTCATTTGTGAAAAGAAGCTAACCTGTGCTTCTCAGAGTCATGAGGGCTAAGAGAAACAGCATCCTGACTAGCACAGGGCTGGACTCAAGAGAGGCACAGAATGAACATTAGTTTCTCCCCATCTTTGTGGGTTAGGCTTAGGTCTGAGTAGACACATGAGAGATCATGTGTTCCTGATGGTAATTTATTTATAAAGTGCCTTTCCTCATAATGGCTTAGTGAAGGGGTGTGGTGTCCCATGAGGCAGAAATGGAGGCAACTAGAACCAAAGCCATAGTGTCCGGTGCCTTGAGCCTTCCAGAGAAGCAGATGGCTAGAGAGCAGGGCCCCTTGGCACCCTGTGCCCCGCCCTGCCCCAGCACACACACCTGGTCTCCGTCTCCTGCAGCCTTGGGGAGCAGTACTACAAAGACGCCATGGAACAGTGCCACAATTACAATGCCCGCCTCTGTGCTGAGCGCAGCGTGCGCCTTCCGTTCTTGGACTCACAGACTGGAGTAGCCCAGAGCAACTGTTACATCTGGATGGAAAAGCGACACCGGGGTCCAGGTGAGGGTTCAGACTCGGGAGCACAAGGAAGGAAGAAGCTTCCTCATCGTAAGTGATGAGTCAGCTGAGAGGGCTTTCCTGTCTGCTTTCCACACGTGGATGAACATGGTCTTGCTTGATTAGAAGCCCAGGGAGGATGAAGCAGGACAGGTTCATACCAGCATCCTTGTTTTCTGCAGGGCTGCCCTACTGAGGCTATCATTGGGCTACTGGGGAACTGTGTGTTAGCTAGGGCCCCCAAGCTTCCATCTGTTTTTCTTTTCCATAAACTGTCCCTCCTCCTACCCCCCAGGCCCTCACTGTAGAACTTGGTGGGTGGGGTTGGGGTGTTGCTACTCCTCTAAAAAGTGTTTGATATTATTGCCTAGGACTGGGTGAGGGCTTGACTTTTCTCTCTCTCTCTTTTCCCACAGGATTGGCCTCTGGGCAGCTGTACTCCTACCCTGCCCGGCGCTGGCGGAAAAAGCGGCGAGCCCACCCTCCTGAGGACCCAAGACTTTCTTTCCCATCTATTAAACCAGGTAGAGCATACTCCTCCTTGAGCAGGGACATGGCCTGCTGCATGTAAGGCCTGTTGAGCACCTGTAATGTACCAGGCCCAGTGCTAGATCCTGAAGATGCTAAATGAATGAGATGCTAGTCCCTCCTTTAAAGAGCTCAGTCTTATAGATAAGTAAACAGATAAGTTATGATGCCAAGTAAACTGGGGTGTCTTGGTTCCTGGGCAGCCAGAGACCAAAAGACAGTAACTGGCCGATGGCTGGCCTAGCACTGTGTAGACCAGAGCGGTCTGCTTTCAACCCCTCTGAGCCTCGCCTCATCCTGACCTTGCCTGCAGACACAGACCAGACCCTGAAGAAAGAGGGGCTGATCTCTCAAGACGGCAGTAGTTTAGAGGCTCTATTGCGCACCGACCCCCTGGAGAAGCGAGGTGCCCCAGATCCCCGAGTGGATGATGACAGCCTGGGCGAGTTTCCTGTGACCAACAGTCGAGCACGGAAGGTATAAGATGAAACCCATGGCGAAGGGACCTTTGATGGAAACCAACCTCCTCTTTCATCAGGGGCCACCCAGTAATCAGAATGGAAGCAGGTGCTTTGGGCCAGAAGGCAGGCGCCTGGGGTTCTGTTCCTGCTCATTGCCTAATTAGCACTGGGTACTGACTGGCTTTGCTCTTAGTATCCAGTTTTTCCCATTCCTTTTCTTCTAAGTACAGACTCTCTCTTATTCATCATCTTTCGTCATGAGTGTTTTGTGGTGCCTGGGGCTACATGGGTAAAGCAGACCTCGTCAGTACCAAGAGGGAAGATAAAACCATACACAGAAATAATAAGAGCTAAAAAAATATGGCAGGCACTGTGCTAAGTGCTTTTCCATCATTTTCTCTAGTCTCTACAACTGTAGGAAGTGGGTTCCGTGGCCCCCGTTTCACATACGGGAAAGCTGAAGCAGAGCAGTTAAAAAAACTTCCTATAAGCCCACACAAGTAAGCAACAAAGCTCTAAGTTTTTTTTATAAGCTCTTTTAAAAAGATTATTTATTTGACAGAGAGAGATCACAAGTAGGCAGAGAGGCAGACAGAGAGGAGGAAGGAGGCTCTCTGCTGAGCAGCGGGCCCTATGCAGCCCTGGATCCCAGGACCCTGACATCATGACCTGAGCTGAAGGCAGAGGTTTTAACCCACTGAGCCACCCAGGCGCCCCCCCCCCCCCTTTTTTTTTAAGATTTTATTTATTTGACAGAGCGAGCACAATAGGGAGAGTGGGAGAAGGAAAAGCAGAGTCCCCGCTGAGCAAGGAGCCCAATTCAGGACTCGGTCCCGGGACTCTGGGATCCTGACCTGAGCAGAAGGCAGATGCTTAGCCAACTGAACCACCCCGTGCCACACACAGCTCTGGATTTAAATCTAAAACGTGGCTCAGTCTGTAGAGCATACTATTCTTGATCTCAAAGTCCCATCCTAGGTATGGAGATTACTTAAAAAAAAAAAAAAAAAAAGACTTAAAAAAATTAAGAAGTGAGCTGTCAAAAGGGAACCACTGATAGTATGTTCCTAGGGCAGCAGATTGGAGGCAGGAGAGAGCACGGCTGCTTGGGGCACCAGGGAAAACTTCATGAAAACATAGAATTTGAGTTGGCCCCTTGGAGATGGTGGGGAAGGCACTCTAGGGCAACAACAGGAAGAGAGTCACAAAAGAAAAGCCAAAACATTAAAGGGAGAAGGAATGGGATTCTAGGGTTTTGAAGGGCAGCAGTGAGAAATGAGGCTAGAGTGGAGGGGCCAGCCCATCGTGTAGGTTCTGGGTGGCCTGGCCAGGCCCATCACGAGCGAGCTTTTGGAAGTACAGTGTATGTGCCCATCGTAATCCTCCTATCCATTTAGCGGATCCTGGAGCCAGAGGACTTCCTGGATGACCTGGATGATGAGGACTATGAAGAAGACACTCCCAAACGGCGGGGCAAGGGGAAGTCCAAGGTAAGGGAGGAAGCAGGGCACTGCCTACGGGAGAGCCTGCAGTGCCCCCTGCACTATTGCTTGTTGCCATGTTTCCTCTTTAATGAAATTAGCAGCCACTTCCAGGAGAGTTTACTCCACAGACCTAGACATTTTTTTTTAAGACTTTATTTATTTGACAGAGAGAGACACAGCAAGAGAAGGAATACGAGCAGGGGGAGTGGGAAAGGACGAAGCTGGCATCCCGCTAAGCAGGGAGCCCGATGCAGGACTCGATCCCAGGACCCAGAATCATGACCTGAGTGGAAGGCAGACACTTAACGAGTGAGCCAGTCAGGCTCCCCAGGCCTAGATGTGGTAATAAGGGCATCTTTCCTTTGTTGGTTTTTTTTTTTGGCAGGGTAAAGGTGTGGGCAGTGCCCGTAAGAAGCTGGACGCTTCCATCCTAGAGGATCGAGACAAGCCCTATGCCTGTGACAGTGAGTGCCTCATGAGTGGGTGGGTAGTCCCTGCCTCGGACCCAGCCCCTGCTCAGGATCTGAGAGGAGGGAGGGTTGTGTTCTTGCTCGGAGTGATAACAAAAGGCCTGAATGCTTTCTCCTGCCTGCTGGTTGGTTCCCTCCGAGACCCTTGGGAGGCCTCAGTCTCTGCTACTCAGTGGGTGGGACGTGCATGCTCTGGGAGAGGTTTCTGCTGTCCCCTGGGGTGGGGTGCTGGGACCGGGGTGCACACAGCAGGCAGAATTGGCCCCTCTATAGACTGCGTCCTGGTCTGCTGGCCCATGAAGCCAGGGCCCCCAGAGTCCAGCACTGAGTTTTTCAATGTCTGCTCTCCCCCTTTTCTCTGACTCACCCCACTTCTGTCCCTCCGCCCTGGGAGCACCATCGTCGTTGGTTTCTCTCTCGTTTGCTCCGCTTTCCTGCTGCTGCCGCTCCTGTCTCAAGTATATCAAGGCCTTCTTCTCATGACTTTTCTTTCTGTCTTTCAGATAGTTTCAAACAAAAGCATACCTCGAAAGCGCCCCAGAGAGGTAGCTCTCTCAACTTTTCAGACTTTTGGTTTTCCTATCCCTTTTCCCTCCTCCCTTGTTTCTCCCACCTTTCTCATCTCCTGTGATGCTAGTGTAAAAGGCTGTGGAATGGCATGGGGTTAGGAGCAATGGGCTTTCTGTTGTACTCCACTCCTCACAGTCCTGGAAGCTGCCTTTACCACTGCTTGTGTCCCACAGACTTGCTCCTGGGGCTGCTCGGCCCCGCTGCATGGGGTGGCTTCAGAAGCATTCTCAGGAACCCGCTAAAAACAGATCCCTTTGCTTCCCCTTCCCCAGAACAGTCATTTGGTAGTCAGCTAATGTTTCTCACCATCCCGCCACCTCCTCCCATCCTCTCCCCATTCCTTCCTGCTGGCCCCCTTGCTCTTCTCCGTATCACTGCTTAAGAGTACAAGATGCCTCGTGGGGGTCTGCTTTCCTTGCTGGTTGGAGGGGGTTGGGCAGGGCACTGATATGGGAGTGTCTTTGAACTGCCTTGGGGGCCAGATACCCCAAAAGACTTATTGATAGGTGATTCCCCAAGTGGTCCACTCCCTACTCCTTTATCCTCATTGGGCAGGGATGAGCTCTGTGGTATACACGGAGTAGCTTGAGCTTCCCACGTTTATTGAGAGGTAAAGGGTTTAGAGTCTCATCCTTACCTTTTTTCGTTCCTGCCGTATTAGGAAATTTTAGAAATTCTTTTCCCTTCCTGACCTGAAGCTCCCCAGACTATTCCTAGGGCAAGTGGTAACAGGGCCAGGGCCAGGGCTCAGCCTCACAGCCAGCCATTGTGGAAGAGCAGAGGCGGCCATGGGCTGGGGTGCAACAGAGGCAAGAGCCACGGCTGCCGGAGAGCCCCAGGGCCTGATGTTCCTCGCCGAGGGCAGGTGGCCGGCCGTCACTGAAGGCCTGTCGCAGACAGTCGATGGGGGCAGGGGTGGTTGCCTCTGCCTCAGGTGGAGCCCCACAGCCGGGGCGGGGACAGGGGTCAGGGCGAGGGGGCGGCGAGGGGGCGGGGATGTGACCCTCTCTGATCCTAACATCTTTCTCTGTCGTCTTCTCCCCACTCAGTTTGTGGAAAACGATACAAGAACCGACCAGGCCTCAGTTACCACTACGCCCACTCCCACTTGGCTGAGGAGGAGGGTGAGGACAAGGAAGACTCGCAGCCACCTACCCCAGTTTCCCAGAGGTCGGAGGAGCAGAAATGTAAGCAATGCGTCGGAGGCGGGGCAAGAGGGAGTCAGCCTGCTCCCAGAAAGCCCTCCCTGCAGGGCTGTTGGGTGCCTTGAGGCCCCCATGAGCCTCGTCGGAGCTCTCTTCCTCTCTGTAGCCAAGAAGGGTCCCGACGGACTGGCCTTGCCCAACAACTACTGCGACTTCTGCCTCGGGGACTCCAAGATCAACAAGAAGACGGGGCAACCCGAGGAGCTGGTGTCCTGCTCAGACTGCGGCCGCTCAGGTACCCCCAGCCCGAGGCTAAGGGCGCCCCGGAGCCCCCACGCACCCCCACGCCCCGCTGCCTGTGTGACACCGCCTCCCCCCACCCGCAGGGCACCCGTCCTGCCTGCAGTTCACCCCCGTGATGATGGCAGCCGTGAAGACCTACCGCTGGCAGTGCATCGAGTGCAAGTGCTGCAACATCTGTGGCACCTCCGAGAACGACGTGCGTGTCCCACGCCACCCCCTGCCCCCCACGCCCCCCAGCCTGCAGCTGCCTCCCCAGCGCTCCAGGGAGTACTTGCCCGGCGGGTGTCGCTAAACACCAGCTTGGCCTCAGACACCGTTTCAGGCACTCAGGGCGCTAAAGAAGACCACCGGTCCCTCCCTTCGTGGAAATGCCCCCTTGCAGGGAGCAAGCAGCAAGTGGGGAAAGGCGCGACGGTTTTCTGGCCTGTGGGGAAGAGGAGGACACCAGCAGTGTGACAGGGTCACCGGGCACCTGACGTAGGTAGTCAGAGCTGGCTTCTCCGAGGAGGTGGTGCTGCTGTTGAGATTCGGATGATGCGGAGGAGCCAGTCCGGGAAGATGTGCCCAGGAGAGGAGTAGCGAGGCCGGCATCCTTCAGGCAGATAGGCCAAGTAGATCGAGGTAGTGTGGCCAGCAGGGGCCTCCCTGCGACAGGACCACGGTAGAAGAAGGGATCGGAAGGCAGGCATCACCAGGTCTGAGCGTTTAATTAGGAGTGATGTGCTCTACCTTAACATTTTTCTTTTTCTTTTTCTTTTTCTTTTTTTTAATTTATTTGACAGAGAGAAACACAGCCAGAGAGGGAACACAAGCAGGGGGAGTGAGAAAGGGAGAAGCAGGCTTCCTGCCGAGCAGGCAGCCCGATGTGGGGCTTGATCCTGGGTCTCCGGGATCATGACCTGAGCCAAAGGCAGTCGCCTAACCAACTGAGCCACCCAGGCGCCCCTATCTTAACATTTTTTTTTTTAAAGATTTTATTTATTTACTTGACAGAGAGAAGCACAGCCAGAGAGGGAACACAAGCAGAGGGACTGAGAGAGGGAGAAGCAGGCTTCCCGCCGAGCAGGGAGCCCAATGTGGAACTCGATCCAGGGTCTCCGGGATCATGACCTGAGCTGAAGGCAGTTGCTTAACCAACTGAGCCACCCAGGCGCCCCCACCTATCTTAACATTTTTAAGAGAGAAGTTTGCTCTGTGAAGAACAGAATGTAGGGAACAGAGTGGAGGCCATGAGCTGAGTTTGGAAGCTTGTAGCATCCAGGTGGAATGACAGTGACTCACTCGGACTAGGTGGAGAAGTTCCTCTCCAGAAATTCCTGAGTCTGCTCATCCCTGCCCCAAACCCTCTTGGAAGGAGCAGCGGTGCCTACAGAAGCTCCCATCCCTGCCTGCGTCCCCCGCTGGTCACTCATCTGTCCCTTCCTCTTCCATCTTGCCTTTTCTAGGACCAGCTGCTCTTCTGCGACGACTGTGACCGTGGCTACCACATGTACTGTCTCACCCCATCCATGTCTGAGCCTCCTGAAGGTAGGTGGTCCTCTTCTCTTATGCAGAACAAGTATCTTATTAGTAACTTGGAAAATCACTAGTACAATAAGTGAGTTCTCTTATGTGTTCTTCCAGACTAGAGAATAGACACACTTTGCCTTCACTTTGAATGTTTTCCTAGCGTTTCGGCTTCGAGGTTTTAACGTTTGCACATTACCACCAGATACATTTAGAAATACAGAAAATCAGCAACTAAAGAGGAAACTGGGGCTGAGTGGAGAACAGTCACCGGAAGGAGTGGTTTGCTTTCCTCTAACCAGTCAGGAAACTCAGTTTGTAGTTTGTCTGATGTGAGGCTTTGGTTATCAGCTCTTTGAATGTGCCAGGTTTGAGTCCATTTCTTCCCTCTTCCCTTACCCAGTCTGGAACGGTATTGAACCTGGAACTTGAATGGTCAGTCTGTCTCTCCAGTAGTTTGCTTAATAAAGTCCAAGTTTGCAGAAGCTCTTCAGCCAAACCAGTGGTGGCGCCAGAAAGCAGCTGTCTCTCTGCAGGTTCCCCTCCAGCCAGATCTCTTTGCCCAAACCCTTCTTTATAGAAAGGAGCTTACTCAGGAGGATGTGAATGACCAGTGGCTCTTACTGTGCACAAAAGATGTGAGCCAGCATTGCAGACGAGAGAGTGGCTCCCTGTGTGGTTAGGCTGGCCTGTAATATAGGTCACACTGCTGTCACCCCCCTAGGGAAGGGGACACGAACAAAGTCTTCGAGTCCTTTGGCAGCTGCAGGGGAGCACACACTATTGTCATCTGTCATGCCCAGTTTATAAATCTACTTTGGGGAGAAGTAGTGTGTTCTGTCTTTTACTTTTTCTAACTATGAAATACCAGTTTACAGACCAAATTCTACTTGAACTGTGGAAGGGCCTTCCTGTTGAAGTACTGTCAAAGGCCGAGGTAGTGAAGAGCTACCGGCAGCTGCGGGAGAATCCTCTAGAAGCTGTGAGGTGGTCTAGGCTCTTAAGTCAAGGGGCCAGCGAGCTGTAGCTCCTCAGCAGATCCAGCCGCAGCTAGAGTGTGTAGCTCATAAGCTAAGAGTGGTTTTTACATTTTTAAAGATTTAAAAAAACAACGTGGGACCAAGACTATATGCGGCTCACAAAGCCTAAAATATTTAACATTCTGGCTGGCTGTTTACAGAGAAACCTTCCAGCCCCTGTGGTATTGACCTTTGGGTTAGAAAGGACCTTCTTAGATTCTGAGAGCCTTGTGTCTCTGAAGAGCTTATAAAAGGTGTGGATTCTTCCCCCATACACGTCCACATCCACAGATGTACAGTTACAGTTATAATTAAGAGGCATTAGGGGCTAATTTTTGTTTCTTTTTAAGAAAAGCAACCATAATAAATACTGATAAGCAAAGTATGAAACACTTTTCTGGCAAGGGACATTTTCCCCAGGTTTTCTCCATCTGTTCTAAGAGATAGATCATAACACACTGGGTCATCAGAGTTGACCCTCTTTTCCTGTGACTGGTCCTTAGCGTCTTGAATACCTGGTGATGGTGGAGAGCCCATCTCATCTTTCCCTGGTTTTCCCAGAAAGCTCGACTATTTCTTTCTTTTTTTTTTTTTTTTAAGATTTTATTT
>PITA01016982.1:0-44732 GCA_004023965.1 Spilogale gracilis | reverse complement strand
AAGGTATTATTATAATGATCACGATGTATTAGGAGGAAGGTGTCTTTCCATGAGGCAGATGATGCCTGGGGCTTGGAGGGATTGGAGATGAGTGCAGGGAATCTGATACAAAAGTCTGCTAAAATTCCAAAATGGGGGGCACCTGGGTGGCTCAGTTGGTTAAACGACTGCCTTCTGCTCAGGTCATGATCCTGGAGACCCGGGATCAAGCCCCACATCGGGCTGCCTGCTGGGCGGGAAGCCTGCTTCTCCCTCTTTCACTCCCCCTGCTTGTGTTCCCTCTCTGGCTGTTTCTCTCTGTCAAATAAATGAAGATCTTTAAAAAATAAAATAAAATAAAATTCCAAAATGGTCTAAGCAATGGATATTTTATCTGATATAAAGTTATGAAATTCTATACTTACATATAGTCTTTTCTTGTGATTGCAACAACCTGTAATTAATTTTTCATCCTAGAGTATGGGGAGATGGAAAGGAATTAAAAGAATAAGTCATAGCCCAGTAAAATGTGGTTGAGAAAGAGTCCAATCACTTTATCTCCCCTTGCCTGGTGGCTCCGAGGGCTGGACCTCCCACTCTCAAGTCTGGCCTCACAAAAACCCTGGGGCGGGGGGTGAGGGACGAGGGCTGGGGCAGGGTGAGTCTTAGGTTACACCTCTACAAGACGCCTCCCAAGGGCGGTTATCAATCTTCACTGTCGTCATGATCAAATACCCAGTTCAGAGTCTAGCTCAAGGCATATTTATTTAATAAAAAACTAGGTACTCTAGCAGACATTTCATCCTCTTAACCTTGTGAAGGATGTATTGTGGTCCACATTTACTGACAATGAAGCTGAAGCTCAGAGAGGTAATGAACCCTCCAAGATCATACAACTGAGCAATAGAAGCAAGGTGGAAACTTTCTTCAGCTGTAATGTTTTGCAACATTTTTCTTTTCTTTTCTGGAAAAAAACAAACAAACAAAAAAACAAAAGGAAAACCCTCCTGCTGCTTCTCAGTGCACTAAGTCATTAGACTGACATTTCAGTTTTTGCAAAGATCTCATATCCATCCACCTTTCAAACTTCCTATCCCACTTGTTTCGTACACTTGTTTTGTCTCCAGCCAAGCCAGCCTGCTCTTGCTGTGCTCCTGAAATCACTACATGTCTTGCCTTTGCTCTGGTTTCTACTGCCTCAAATAAATCCTCCATCTCCCCATGTCTTTTCCCAGCAAGACTTTTCTGACTTCCAAACTGGAAGTAGTTTTTTTCCCCTTATTAATAATGAGTACACATATTTTTATATGTCTAGCCAGAATGCACATGTCTGGAACACAAAGGTGAAAATGAGAATGGACCCTCTCACTACATCTAATGACCCACCAAAAGTTTTTTGCTTCTCTTTCTCGAAACTTTGGGTTCCTTTTAATTAAAAGTCTTAGTTTCCAGAAAGAGAAAACTTCCAGGTGACCCAGAGAGGGTTTCACTGACCTGATAAGTTAAGACTGACACTTTGGGCTCATCAAGCAGATTATATGTTGGCTGGGTGACAAATTCTGATTATCAAGGGGAAACAGTTACTATTACATGATGGGGCACAAAGGAGTATGCCTGTAATCCAAGGGATTCTCTGGGGAACCTCTTAGGATCCCTGTATTTCACAGCGAAAGTCAGTGAGAAACCACAATAACAAAATACAAGCAAAACTTTTCAAAGCACATACCCATCAGGATAAAACCCATCTGGGATATTGGCTGAGTGCAAAGGAAAAATGAAACGAGCAGTACAGAAAGAGAGTTATAAATTACAGTTGTACCTTTATGACCAGTTGCAAAAATGAGAACCAGATTATCTATGCATATCTTAATTATTTTAATATGTATAGCTACGATATATTTTGTTTATGATACGTACACACACACCCACACACAATATCAGTTCTTTTCCATTCTCCAATTTACTTTTTATCAGATATAAGATGTGTTAATAGAGGGAGGAATGTGGAAGTGTCAAATTACTCTACTGGACACCTGAAATTAATATAACTCTCTATGCTAACTAGAATTAAAATGAAAACTTTAAAAATTTTAAAAAATAGGATGAATTAATCGTGGTTAACTGTAAAACTCAGTATTTAAATCAAAAGTTATCAGAAGGATTGCAACTTAAACTAGAAGAGTGATAAATATCAGTCAGGGTGAATAAAGTAGCAGACACAACTTGATGTGTCCATTTTGTGAGAAGATGAGCAAGTGTGTCTGTAGTCAGACAGTGGTACCATGTTAGCCAAAGGTCGTTCTTGTCTTTTTCCAAAGTTAAATGGGGGTTAAAGAGGTGGTATGGATGCTAAGTTAACAAAGGGGTGGACTGTGCTAGACTGTCAGATGACAACTTTTCCCTAAATCTTACATGTCATGGCCATGAGAATGTGGTTCCCAGATCTCAACTGCAGAGAGCCCACTTGAGGAAGGACGCTCCTGTGTTCTCTGAGATCCATCACCACAATTGGACTGAGAACACACTTCCCACAAGCCACATCCAGCCAGTGACTGGGTATAACAAGTGTATAAGGCAGGTATCTTTTTGGGAAACCTGGGATTCCTCTAATGACCAACTTTGCCTTGAAGACTTCCTGATACTCTGGTGAAACTTCTTTAGATTCTATGGCAATACCTCATTTCCATCCAACCTCCTTTCTCTCTTCCTTTACTAATAATCAAAATAGCATAATGACCCAGTGCTTCTCCCAGCCTTCCCTAGCTTGCTCTTTTGTTTTTCTCTTACAGGCATTTCTCCCAATAAAAACTGCGCATTTAATTCCATCTTGGAGTCATCTTTGTGGATGAGCTGCTTTAATTTAAGATCCTCATTTAAGATCTCCTCTATAACGCAAGGTAGAAGCCAGGAGCTACATTTCTAAGATATTCCTTTCCTATATGGTTCTTGGAGAAAGTTTACCTATGAAAATAACCTGTGTGACATTTAGAAGGAAGGCAGAATGGAAGAGAGGTCTTTACCCTTTGGAGGTGTTTCTGAGAAAATCTAATGGCTTTAGAGACTTCTCCGTGAGCTCTCTCTTTATTATAGTAAACTGGGAAAACGGTGGGATCCTTCCCAAAGACTTAAAATTTGCAGTGCTTTATCACGGCGCTTTTGAAAAACACCCACTTTAGTGTTTCAGGCTGAAATTTTCAAGAACTCCTCTAACTGCAATCTTCTTCCTGTTATCTCTAATCTAACTATAGCCTCCCAGAACATCATTGCCCAAGTGAGGTATAAACCCTAACTCTTACGTTGAAACCTTTTATTCCAGGAATAGCTTCATTTTCCTAACCATATCCACATTGGTGCAAGAAGAAACTGAGACTTTGCACCTCTACATGTTGTTTAAGATACATAAGGGTCCTTCAGCACTCCCCCACAGTATTTGAACATAGAACATGTTCAATAACTGTTAATTAAAAGAATGAAGACAGTGGTTCATTTAAAAAGACATAATTATCGATTTGTAAAATTAAGTAAAATGCCTGAATACTTGACCTTTTTGACTTATTGTGCCTTATTCTAGCATCTCCATAGACTCTTTTTATTTGTACTCCTACCTCTACTCCTACCCACTGAGTTTTCAGTCCTGCCACTCTAGTCCCCCACTCATATTAAAACTACCATGATTCACTAGGAACTCTTCCATTCTGAACTGGACCACCACCACCTGTTGGTTCACTTCGGTTTCTCTCTTAATGATTTGCTCTTCCCATAGAAAACAGAATGCTCTCTCACACAGAAGCCAGCACGATCTTTTCAAACCACAAATCTGATTATGTCCGGTTTCATGCTTAACATGCTTAAATGCCTTCCCATTGGTTTCAGAATTCAATTCAGTTCATTCAAAAGTTCTTAAATTAATCAAGACCATGTGCAATGTTTCTGTTCTTATTTAAAGCATGTTCTCCCTTGCTCTCTATGCTTCTACTACCCTTTCTTTGGATTTCTCTGCTGTATATTTTGCTATTTTCTATTTCACAGAGTTTTTGAGGTTTTTTTTTTCATATCATGTCCCTCTCCCTGAAATATTTTCTTCCGTATACACACGTCCCTGGGCGTGCAAAATACACACACCTTTCACCTCACTAACCTTATTCACACTGCAGGTTTCAGCTTAAAAATCCCTTCATTGGGGAAGCTTTCCGGACATTCTACAAGGTCAAATTCCTGTGTTATAAGTTTTCAAATATGATTGTATTTAGTTAATTTTTTTGCAATACTTTATTTCTTTTCCATTTTCCATTTAAGTTTCTTGTGGGAAGAGACCAACATTCTTGTATTTGTCATTGTATTCACACATATTAGACACTTAATAAATATTTTTTAATGACTGTATGTTTCTTACATCAAAAGGCAAAGTTCATGAGCTGTATTTTGACACTGTGTCTGTTTTCTCTACTGGGGTCAGACAGTGAGCTAGTGACAGCTCATCATTTTCAGGACAAACTACTGAAACTGGAGGGCATGTTAACATAACCCAACATGTTTTCCTGGAAATACTTACTGGCTTATCAAGAACCCAGATCATAGAAGGAAGAATGAAAAATCATAAGAAAAATAAAGTATTTGATATCATTAGATAACTTAAACCAGTATCATTTGAAAGGACAAACTTATGTCCACAAAGCAAATTTATATGGATAAAGAGATAAAATTAGTAGTCTTTATTGAATTTATTATAGACATCCAAAGAAAACCACATATAGACAAGTTTTGATAAAACAATGTTGGAAGAATTGCCCAGATCTTTCTTGGAGAAGCAGCATAGGTTTATCAGATGGAGAAGTGTGCCCTCCTCCAAATTATCTTCCTGGTGCACACTTGCCTCTTTAATGTTTTATAAAATAAGCATGCACTCTCATGCTTTAAGACAAGACTCCCACACTTCCCACTGACTTTGAGATGAACCATTTTATTCTGTGCAAATAAAAATACAATATCTATTCCATTGCTAATTTCAGAAAGAGGTAGTATCTGGGAAAAGAACAATACTTTTGGCTATGTTAAAAATCCAAGCAAAAATCACCCTTGGAAAGCTCCGTTGCTAGTAAATGGATTATATTTATGTTTCGTGCTTCATTTTTTTCCCCTCCCAACTGAAACATTAAGAACGTCTCAAGGCAATCTGTTCTATTTGTCTAAACAACACCCCAGTGGTTGTATATCATTCTTTTGGACCTTGACCTAAAAAAAAATCTACCTCCTCCTTTTTTTTAACTTTTCACTTCCAAGTTGTGTCATATAACTGGGGAAGTCTGTTTAAGCCACTTAGACAGGCTCTAACAGCCTCAGTGAAGTGTATCATATGCAGTCCCGGGCATGTATGACTTTTGGATAACTAAATCCAGAATTCAGAAGCCCAGGAATCTAGAAATTGTCCCCATTCTCCAGGATAGTAACCCCAAAGCCTTATCCTCTCACTGAGACTATTAACAGCAACCAGTGCCACCATAAAGGGCTTCAAAGATTTAAGACTAGGTGATTTTTGATTTCACTAAACTCACTTGTTTGCCAGGTACAAAATCCCACATGCAGCTTGGAGAGTGACTATTGATTGTTATAAATTTGATTGGATAGTGATATCATGGCTACAGTTCCAGAAATGGCATTTTCTAACACAAATCAGCTGGCTCCTCATACTTGATATGCAGTTATTGACTGAATAAATGCTTTCTTTTTAGTCCTCATCAGCAAATATAATCAAAAGCAGTTTGCCTTCAGGAAGCAAAAACTGCAGTTTACCTTTAGTATCTCTACTTAGAGATAAGTCAATTCCCAGTCAGTTTTCTGGTGAACTTTCAAAATATTGATATTTCATTGGAAACTACACTTTTCCATTACATCAGGGATAATTTTCCTCATTTGTCTTGGTTATTTCTTGCCATTATCCTATATGCTTAAGTAAGACACATTCATATCAAAAGATGAGAGATAAATTCAATGAAAGTGTGGAGCCTACCACATCGGTGAAGTTTCTAAAGGTCCACTGACAGGGGGCTTGGGGGAAAAAAAAGTGTTTTTAAAGTAGGAGACAAGTCTCTGTCCCTGAATTATCAATCCAACACAAAGGGACACAAAATTTTGGAGGGTCTGTTTGGATTCTGGAAGACAACATAAGCTAATTTAAATGTGTTGTGCTACCCAATTTCCTAGGTAGCCTAAAATTCTACCTGTTTTGAATGGTGCCTGGAGGAAGAGGAGACCCTGCAGCAGGATCAGGCTATAATGTAAGTTGCCCTGTTACTTGCCTCTTATGACCCGGTAGACCTAATGGTCTTAGAAGCTATCAATGGAACATAGTGATGACTTAGAGTCTGTGGCTAAGCTCCCTAGCCTTTTTGAGTAAGGCAATATTTATTCCTGTATATATGTCTTCTTTTGAAGAGCAACTGCTAGATTACTATTTAACTCTGGTAGAGACTGAATGCCTAACAATGGAACATGAAGAGTTCCCTGAAATGCTATTCAAGAACTGAGTATTATCTCAAGAAACAACAAATGTTGATGAGGATGTGGAGGAAAAGGAACACTTGGGAACTTTTGGTGGGAATGCAAACTGGTGTAGCTACTGTGGAAAACAGTATGGAGGTTCCTCAAAAAATTAAAAATATAACTACTGTATGGTCCACCAATTACACTGCTGTGTATTTACCCAAAGAATAACAAAATACTGATTCAAAATGATATATGCACCCCTATGTTTATAGCAGCATTATTTACAATAACCTAGATATGGAAGCAGCCCAAGTGTCCATCAGTTGATGAATGGATAAAGAGGTGGTACATAGGGGAACATCTGCCTTAGGCTCAGGTCATGATCCTGGAGTCCTGAGATTGAGCCCTGAATCAGTCTTGGCGGGAAGCCTGCTTCTCCTCTCACTCCTCCTGCTTGTGTTCCTTCTCTAGCTGTGTTTCTTTCTGTCAAATAAATAAAATCTTAATTAGAAAAAAAGAAACAAACACACAAACTCAATTATAGAGAACAAACTGATGGTTACCCAAGAGGAGGGGAGTGGAGGGAGGGGTTGAATAGATAATGGGCATTAAGGAATGCATTTGATGAGCATTGGGTGATGTACAGAAGTGTTGCATCATTATACTGTACACCTGGAACTAATATAACACTATGTGTTAACTAACTGGAATTAAAATATAAACTTAAAAAAGTCCTCCTGCAAAAAAATAAAGGACATACAACTTCATGGAATTAAAAAAAAAAAAAAAAAGAACTGGGTGTGTTATCTGATACACTGAATCATAAAATCAGGTGGCGAAGCCATTATCAAATGGAAAATAGAAATGCTATATATAAGAAAGTCCAAAAGTTACAAACAATGTTTACAAGCAGTGAATCAGATTCCTTTGGCACCTACCTCTCTTCTGTTGCCCCGTGTCCCTTAGCTCACATATATGATCAGGCCTGATTTATGGGTAGGCATGAATACCATACTGGTATCCGCTAGAAGTGGGTAGTTGCTACATTACAGCCCTACTGAAGGGTGTTTCTGAAAATCAACGCTGAAAGGAAATACTCCCAGTATAAAGAATACCTAGCAGGGGCACCTGGGTGGCTCAGTTGGTTAAGCGACTGCCTTTGGCTCAGGTCATGATCCTGGAGACCCGGGATCGAGTCCCACATCGGGCTCCCTGCTCGGCAGGAAGCCTGCTTCTCCCTCTCTCACTCCCCCTGCTTGTGTTCCCTCTCTGGCTGTGTTTCTCTCTGTCAAATAAATTAAAAAAAAAAAAAAAAAAAAAAAAAAAAGAATACCTAGCAGAAAATCTAGTCCACTTTCTTTGGAGAAGGTATAATCAGAGGTACAAATAAATGTGGATGGTCAGAGAGTGCCCTTAGTTTTAGTGATCTAGGACTAAGAATAAGATTGAAAAATTGATAATATGGAAGCCTTGGGGAGAGGTGTGTGGCTGGGTTTCTTTGAATGGGGAGAGAATGTAGAGCTATTTGTAAATGTCCATGAGAAGGCATCCATTGCTAAATGTCATTCTGCCTCTTTTCCTAGTCACCCCAACATTTGCTCAAGATACCAGTTTTAAAAATGGTCATGGTGATGAAGATGGAAGTTTATCTTGAGCTCAATAACATTAACTTTGCTTGACTATGGTTGCTCATATCATGCCACTGCTGAGTGCCCAGGCTGCCATCAGCAGAAGCCAACACTAAGCCTCAGTATAGCATTAGTACCTAGAATGAGCAGCCATCTATCTGGCTGCAGATTGATCACAATGGATCTATTTTCATCACAGAATAGGCAGTAATTTGTTCCTAATACAATCTAGAGTTAGAGATTGTCCTACAAGATGCAGCATATTTCTTTCATGTGTAGGTAATGTATAGTTATATCTACCCATAGTCAAAGTGAATTGGTCCTGGCATCAAGGAATGCCAATGGAAGAGGTCAATTTAATACCTAACACTCAAGGAATGCCTCTTGCCCTTCCCCACCAGCTTGAGGACAGTGGGTTTATAGGTTTTAGTGCCTAAGAAAGAAGTGATTCTGCTGGGGAATATAGTCCTGTTTCTGTTAAATTTTAAAACTGAGACTGCCTTCTATCCGTTTGAGTCTCATGCTGCTTAACTAAGAGGTCGAAAACGTAATCACTCTACTAGCTGAGATGTTTCATTCAGTTTACTAAGAGAGAATTGTATTTGTCAAGGAGTTATCAGTGAAATCCAGAAGATTCATTCAGATGCTTTTTTTTTGTTAATATGTTGTGTTTTCTTTATCGCTTATTATAAAATACTTTAATTTTTTAAGGATTCTTCCTAAACTCCTTTCCTCTTCCCCCCAATACTCATTTTTTTATTTATTTTATTTTTTCATTCAGATGCTTTTTAAATAATCATACTAATCAATAGAAACATGAGGCAAATCGATAAAATCAGGACTGCTAAGGTCCCTAAAATATGGTTTGGTTCATCCCACCTCGTAAATCATGCCATCCAAAGGAAATGGTGACAGAGAGCAAAGGGATCATGGAATTAGAGAAAAAAGAACACTTTGACTTGTAATCCAGGTCTAATGAGCAACTATAGAAGCAGAGGCTTTTGCATCTGTATGTTAATTAATTGCTTTTTTGATAACTCCTCTTTCCCCATTTTTTAATAATACAGAGCATATTAGTACAGGTGAATGTTTTGGGCTTCATATAGAACTATGACTAAAATTATGATGAGATGATGACTGATGGGAACTGATGGGACTTTTAAAAGACAAACATTGTCACCTAGATAAAGAAACAAGAATGGACTATGCTGCATACTGTCATCGTCATCATATTTATCCCTTCCAGTTAGACTCTCCATCTTTTGTACCATTTGTTGCACAAGAAACCTAAACTGTATGGATTGCCCGAATCTTCTTGCCTCTGTTTGGATTCAACCAATGATAGACAACTATGGGACATAATAGCGCAGAGGTTTGATGCCCCTGCCTCTTTTCCTATAAGGCCAGACGTTGATAAATTTACATTCTTCAACTGGGAGTCACATCTCCTTTCTGGCAGCCCTCTCCTACAGTTATATCTCTTCCCTAGGTCTGGTAACCCTTCCCTCCCATGGCCCTTTTGATGGCATGGGATGACTTCTTCAACTCCTGGTACTCTTCATTAACCTTGTCAACATCTTTGAAAAGAGTTCCACACTTAAATGATCTTCAGTTTTAACTCTTGAATGTGCCGTGCATTTCCAGCTCTGATACTTGAAAAAATGCCATGATCCTTCTATCCTGGGAATCTTTGTTTCTTTTCAGTGCTTGTTCTCTTTTATCTCTGGGGTTTACTTAGGCTTTTTCTTTTGCCTGGAATATTATCCTCCCATCATCATACTATTAAATATACCATAATTATATATCCATCCCTAAACTTTAAACTCAATATGTAGGAAGAGTATATTCATCTAACCTAGTCTCATAGCCCCACACCTCCCATAGAATTTAACATATATAATAGCTACTCAGTAAATGTCTGCAATAAATCACTCTATGCCCCCATCCAGAAAAATGTTGCCTTAGGCCTTTTTTTCTTTTTTTTCCACAAAATGGTTTTGTGTAGCCAGAGGTTGATAATTCATTTTTGTTACCTGTCCTGATTTCATTCATTATATTCTCAATTAAACTGAAATTACCATTTTTGCTCTAGGGGTAAATGTTTCTCTGCTTCCTTGACCAACATAAACTTGCAGGACAAATAAATTATGTGATGATCCATGGATGATAGACTAGTTTCTAAAGTTTCTGAGCTTCCAAATTCAGGACAAAATGCAATGTGTTCTCCTCTGGTTTCAGTTTGAACATGTAAAAGGCATAGAAGTTGTCACTCTCATCTTTACAACAAGAAAAAAACTGAATAAACTAAAAAAAATAAATTTTCTTGGACCTCTCAGAGTGAGTTTGCAGGACAAATTTCCAGCCTGAAATCCAAAAAGGGAGGGAAGTCAAGAGAGTCTCTGCTCATACCTAAAGCAAAGGTTTCTGGAGTCAAAAATTCATAGGAACGCATAAAATAAAATATTCCTGAGAGCGTCAGGCCTAAAGGAGTCCCCAGGCTTTTGAGGGTTTTACCTCCAGGAATCTACTAGTTTCCCAAAGTGAAGATCTAAGAAAGATTCTCTCAAAAAGCAGGAGGAAACTAGTCCACTGTGAAACAGCCCTAAGAGTGTCCTCCATAACAAAGACCTTCTCTTGAGGAAAAAAAGATCTAACCAAACCTTACCTAAAATGAGGCCAAAACATTGCTGCTGCTTCTGGCCCTCTAGCTTTCCTGTCTCATCTAAAAGAAGAAAGAGCTATAAAAATGGAGAAACACTTGTGAAAGCTACATACCAGAGACCCAGGCCCTTGAAAACAAGATTAAATCAGAAAATTATCAAATGCTTTTGCTCCCCTACTTACCACCACATGCATTCATGATAAAAACTCCTAGCAAACTGGTTCCAGAAGGTAATCTCCTTAACTTGTTGAAGAACACACACACACACACACACACACACGCACGCACGCACACGCACACACACACACCCCTACAGCTAACATTACACTTAATGGTGAAGTACTAGTTGCCTTTCTAGCTAAGATCAGTAACAAGGCAATATTGTCCCCTCTTATTTTTATTTAACATAGAACTGGAAGGCCTAGTTACTGCAATCAGATAAGAAAAAACTAAAATATATTGTTAGCTTGACAAAGAAGTATAACTCTCATTTTTCCCAGATGATAAGATTGTTTATGTGGAAAATCCCAATGAATCAACGAATATGCTCCTGAAACAATACCAAGTATAGCAAGGTTGCAGGATATAATATTTGTATACTAACATCAATTGCTTTACCATATGTCACCAATAAAACATTTAAATTTTTTAAAAATGAAAATATCACTAATAAAGCACACACAAAAAATTATTCTTGGGCGCCTGGGTGGCTCAGTTGGTTAAGCGAGTGCCTTTGGCTCAGGTCATGATCCCGGAGAACCGGGATCGAGTCCCACGTCGGGCTTCCTGGTCAGTGGGAAGCCTGCTTCTCCCTCTCTCACTCCCCCTGCTTCTGTTCCCTCTTTAGCTATGTTTCTCTCTGTCAAATAAATAAATAAAATCTTTTAAAAAAATGATTCTTATGTATAAATTTAACAAAATATGTAGAGTACCTATATGTGGAAAATTACAAAAGTGTGCTACAAAAAGAATTCAAAATTATCTGAATAATTGTAGACATATTTTGTGTTCATGGATTGGAAGACTCAATATTATTAAGATGTTTATTTTTCACAACTTGATCCAAGGATTAAATTTAATCCCAATCAAAATTCCTGAAAGGTATTTCATAGATATTAGTATGAGCTGATTTTAAAGTTTATATGTAAAGGCAAAAAACTTAGAATAGCCAGCACAATACTGAAGAACATAGTTGAAGAACTCACGTTACCTTGATTACAAGACAATACAAAGCCACACTATTCAACATAGTGTAGTACTGGTGAAAGAATGGACACAAGGTCAATAGAATAGAATAGAAACCCATGCAAATGTAGTCAACTAATGTTTAACAAAGGAGCATGGATAAGTTAATGGAGAAAGAATAGTCTTTTCAATAAATAGTGCTGGAACAAGCAAATGCCCAACTTAGAAAAATGAGCGAGGGAGAGAGGGAGGGTGGGAGACTAGAGAAAGGTCTTAACTCCTTTCAAAAATTAACTCAAAAGAGATCGTAGACCTGAATGTAAAATCCAAACTATATAACCTCAAGAAGAAAACATAGGATAAAATTTAGGTGACCTTAGGCTTGCCAATGAGTTTTTGCATACCACACTAAAAGCAAGATTGAAGAAAAAAGTAAGTAGGACATTATAAAAAAATTTAAAAAAATTATGCTGTGTGAAAGACTGTTAAGAGAATAGAATGATGAGCCACAGACAGGGAGAAAATATTTGCAAAACACATATCTGACAAAAGACTTATATCCAAAATATACAAAGGACTCTTAAAATGCAACAGTAAGAAAACAAACAACCCAATTAAAAAATGGGCAAAAGTCCTGAGCAAACACATCACCAAAGAAGATATACAGATGGCAAATAAACATATGAAAAGATGTTCATTATCATTTTTGTTAAGAAATTGCAAATGAAAACAACAAATGAGATACCACTACAGCCTATCAAAATGGCTAAAGGAAAAAAAAAAAAAAGACCATACCAAAATCTGGCAAGGACGTGAAATAATAGTAATTCATAGTAACTCTCATTTGCTACTAGTGGAAATGCAAAATGATACAGTCACTTTGGGAGTTATTTTGGCAATTTCTTACAAAACTAAACATAGCCTTATCATATGATCCAGCAATCATGCTCCTAGGTATTTGCCTAACTGATGTGAAAACTTATGTCCACACTAAAACCTGCACTTGAATGTTTATAGCAGTTTTATTTATAATTACCAAAATCTGGAAGCAAACAAAATGTGCTTCCATATATGAATAGATAAGCAAATTGTGGTATAACCTGTACAACTGAATGTTATTTTTTTTAAAAGATTTTATTTATTTATTTGACAGAGAGAAACACAGCCAGAGAGGGAACACAAGCAGAGGGACTGAGAGAGGGAGAAGCAGGCTTCCCGCCGAAGCAGGAAGCCCGATGTGGGGCTCGATCCCGGGTCTCCGGGATCATGACCTGAGCTGAAGGCAGTCGCCCAACCAACTGAGCCACCCAGGCGCCCCACAACTGAATGTTATTCAGCAATAATAAATTAGCAAGCTACAGAAAGAGATAAATAAATCTTAAGTAAATACTGTTTAAGTGAAAGAAGTCAGTATGAAAAGGCTATATGGTGTATGATTCTAATTATATGACATTCTAGAAAAGCCAAACCAATAAAAGAGGACAAAACAATAAAAAGATCAGTAATTCGAGAGGTTTGGGGAAAGGGAAAAGAAGGCTAAATTGGTAAAACACAAGGGAATTTTTAGGGGCCTGAAACTATTCCATGTGATATTGTAATGGTGAATACATGACAATATGCAACTGTCAAAACTCATAGAACCGTACAGCACTTAATGTATGCAAATGAAATAAGCAACATGTAGGAGGTCAGGAGAATCCCAAGATGGAATGCAGAATGTGACAAAACAATCTAACTCTATTACAAATGTATGAAACAACCTCACTCTAGGGGATGGGGGAAATTGCTGATATAAGTAACTTTGGAAATGAGTAGAATATGTCAAACTAAAGGGAAAAGAAACTATATAAGAGAATTGTATTCTAGTTGATAAAATTTTCCCATGAGGATATAGATTAATCATTTATACTTCTTGCATACTAGAATTGGACAGATAAGTAAATGGACAATGAATAGTGAGAACCAGGTTTCTCACTGTTTGGTTAAGTTACAGCAGATAAGGAGGGGGGGTGAGACTAAATGATCCATGTGAAAATGGATTTTAGTTGGTGATACCAGTGTGCATTCCTGTTTGGGTTAATATAGATACAGACTATTACATGTAGGAATATTCTTAGCTATGTGTCTGTCGATACATAGGTTAGCATACACACATCTATTAACTTGTTTTGTCAGCTAAGAGGACCGGAGGCAAGAACACACCTTGTCTCTAGACCTTGGTTTCTAATACCATTTTCCAACAGCAACAACAACAAAAAGTGAGAGCAACTTGGAGAAATGGCTGAGTCTAGAAATAGGTTATAGGTGACACATATTATGATCCTGGAATATATTGAAGTATCCAGAAGTAAGAAATTAACTAAAAATACCTAAACAAAACAACACATGAAGGTGTATGTCAAGGGATACCATAGCCATCTGAAAGATGGAATAATTTAAGCAAAAGCTGGAATAATTTGAGCAACAAAATAAATGATACAGTATTGTAACCCAAAGTATAAACAAATATCCATAAGTGCCTACTGAGATAAATAAATGATATGTTGAATAAATACATAAATCGGAGGAATTACAAATAATTTATGTCCTCCTTCAAGGAGGTAGAGTATAATTTCCCCATCCTTACACTTAGGTTGCATATGGTGACTTCTTTTCAAAGTCATACTACAGCTGAGGGCGGGAGGTGGTGGAGGTAACTTTACAGAGGAGAAATCTGACAAACACTACCTCATCTAGGTGATCAAGATTCACAACAACAGTAATGCCATGCTTGTATGTACCCTTGATACAATGTGATTAAAAGGGTCCTTTATCAGTTGGACAAAGCAAAGATGGCCACAGAGTAGGAGGACCCTAGACTCACCTTATCCCAACTAGATAACTATCATAGCATCCCAAACACCTCAGAAATCAATCTGAAGACTGGAAGAACAAACCACAACTCAAAAGTAGAGAAGAGGCCACATTGAAGAAGGTAGGAAATACAGAGACATAGCTTGCAAAAGAAACAGACTGTGACTGGGGGAAGGAGCCACAGTCATGGAGAAAGGCAAGAGATAGACTAGCACACAAGGGAGCAGGCTCAGGAAACAAATTCCCATAGCAACTGGCTTGGAAAATAAGGCCTGAATTTCATGAATTCTTGCAATGAGAGGAGCTTAAAGCCTAGACTTTGAATGGTCAGCATGCTTGGTTCTGGGAGAATTCAGAGGACACTGGGGCTGCTCTTGGAGAGAAGACAGGTAAACAGCTCTTGCTCATATAGCATGGAAATAGCGATCTGAAGAGTACCTGGGGAACACAGTGGGAAGGCTATTTACTTTTCTTGGAGTATGGACCAGAGAGACAGAGTTCACAGAAAGATCCCTCCAGGAACAAAGTAATTGGCAGATGCCATTTCCCTCCCCTGTCCCTCAGCATAGGCACAGGGCCAACTGTAATAACCAGTGCAGCACTGATATTTGATACCTACCTTGCTTACACCAAGCCCCTTTCCCTGCTCCAGTGGAACTGCCCCTCCCATTCACCCTTGCCTCAGTCCCAGTGTGGCCAACCCCCTTACAAAGAAGACCAGTCCAAATCCTTGCTACACCAGGTCTCCCAACCTGGGATTTTGGCAAGGTCTTGGTTCCTATGGCAGTGGCAACAGGTCTCCTCTCACAAGCACACTAGAGCACACCTAGATTTTAACAAATGTACTACATTTAGGACAGGGACCAAATACTGCACACAGCAGGCAAAGAGAGCCTCTGCAGGCAACTGGCCTGAAAGATACAGCAGCAAGTATGCAATAATAGAGCACATGCAACGCACATTAGAGATGCTTATGGAAGCTCCAGGCCCCAAAGAACAGGCTACATTACACTTCAGGGCACTGTAGGACCTCTTCTTCATAAATCCATTAACCTCAAGGACAGGGGATATAGCTGATTTTCCTAACACAGAGAAACAGGCACAGAGACTTAGGCAAAATGAGAAGACAGGAATTTGTCCCAAATAAAAGAACAGAATGAGGCCACACCGAAAGATCTAAACAAAACAGATATAAGTAACATGCCTGATGGAGAATTTACAGCAATGATCATAAAGATACTTCCTGGAATCAAGAAAGGAGTGGCAAACAGTGAGATCATTAACACAGAGATAGAAATAACATAGGCTAGATAAAGAGCTCAATAAGTGAAATTAATAACACAGTTGATGGAATGAACAAACTGGAAGAAGCAGAGGAATAAATTAATGGCATAGAAGACAAAATAATGGAAAATAATTAGGCTGTACAAAAGAGAGAAAACAAAATTATGCAAAACAAGAATGGGCTTGGGGAGCTCCATCAAATATAATAGTATTTGTATTACAGGAGTTCCAGGAGAGAGAGAAAAAAGGGGGCAGAAAAAATATTGAAAATATAATAACTGAAACTTCCCTGATCTGGGGAAAGACATCCAGATCCAGAAGGCACAGACAACTCCCATCAAAGCAACAAAAGCAGGCCAAACCAAGACATATTGTGATTAAATGTGCAAAATATAGTAATAAAGAAAAAAATCCTAAAAGCAGCAAGAGAAAAAAGACAGTTACATATAAGAGAAACCCCATAAATCTATTAGCAAGTTTTTCAGCAGAAACTTTCCAAGCCAGAAAGGAGTGACCTCATATATTGAAAGTGCTAAATGAGAAAAACTTACAGTCAAGAATATTCTATCCAGCAAGACTATCATTCAGAATAAAAGGAGGGAGGAAGAATTCCATAAACAAACAAAAAGTGAAGGAGTTCATGATTCATGATCACTACACCAGGTCCACAAGAAATATTGAAGGGGACCCTGTGAGTGGAAAGACTAAAAAGGATGGTATGAAGGTAGGAAACACAAAAGCAGTAAAAATGAACATTTCTGATAAAAAAAAAAAATCAGTCAAGTAACTCACAAAATAAAACAATGTAAAATATGACACCATACACCTAAAACATAGGAAAGGAATAAAGAATGGGTTCAAACTTAAATGGCCATCAATTTAATATCAACTGCTATATGCAGACAACTTTATATACAAATATAGTAGCACCAGAAATCAAAAAACACCCATAAATATTCAAAGAAAATAAAGAAAAAGAAATCCAGTTAGGTCACTAAAGAAAACCAGACAGGAAAGGATCAGAAAAATCTTTAGAAGCAACCAAAACAAGTAATAAAATGGCAATAAATAAATACCTATTAATAATTGCTTTGAATAAAAATAGACTACAATCTCCAGTCAAAAGACATAGAGTAACACAATGAATAATAATAAAAAAAAGACCCATATATATGTTGCCTATGGGAGGTTCATTTTAGACCTAAAGACACCTGAAGATTGAAAATGAGTGGATGGGGAAACATTTGTCATGCAAAGGGATGTAAAAAGAAAGCCAGAATAGCAATACTTGTACCAGACAAAATATATGTTAAAATAAAGACTATAACAAGAGACAGAGGAAGATACTATATAATAATAAAGGGGATAATCTAACAAGAAGGTATAACAATTGTAAATATTACGTACCCAACATGGGAACACCCAAATACATAAAAGAGTTAGTAACAAACATAATGAACAAATTGATAATAATACAATAATAGTGGGGGACTTTAGCATTCCAGTTACGTCAATAAATGGATCATCTAAACAGAAAATCAACAAGGAAACAATGGCTTTGAATGGCATAGTGGACCAGAAGGACTGAACAGATATCTTCAGAACCTTTCATCCTAAAACAGCAGAATACACATTCTTTTTAAATGCACATGGAACATTCTCCAGAAGAGATCACAGGTAGACCACAAAACTAGCCTCAACAAATTGAAGAAGACTGAAGTCATAGCATATACCTTTTCTGATCACAGCACTGTAAAACTAGAAGTCACCTACAAGAAAAAATCTGGAAAGATAAATACATGGAGGTTAAATAACAAGCTCTTAAACAATGAATTGGTCAACCAGGAAATCAAAGATTAAATAAAAAGATACATGGAAAAAAATTAAAATGAAAGCACAATGGTTCAAAATCTTTGGGATGCAACAAAAACAGTTCTAAGAGGGAAGTGTGTAACAATACAGGCCTACCTTGAGAAGAAAGAAAAATCTCAAACAACCTAACCTTACACCTAAAGAAGCTAGAAAAAGAAAACAAATAAAACCTAAAACCAGCAGAATGAAGGAAATAATAAAGATTAGAGCAGAAATAAAATGATAGAACAGGTCAATGAAACCAGGAGCTGGTTTTATGGGAAAAAATCAATGAAATTGATAAACCTGTAGCCAGACCCAACAAGAAAAAAAAAGAGAAAAGACCCAAATAAATAAAATCCCAAATGAGAGAGGAGAAATAACAACCAATACCATAGAAATACAAACAATTATAAGAGATTAAGTAAAACTGTATGGCCATAAGTTGGACAACCTAGAAGAAATGGATAAATTCCTATAAACATATAAACTAACAAACTAAAACAGGAAGAAATAGAAGATGTGAACAGAATAATTACCAGCAAGAAATACTGAATCAGTAATCAACAAACTCCCGAACAAACAAAAGTTCAGGACCAGATGATTTATAGTAAAATTCTACCAAACATTTAAAGAGTTAATACCTACTTTACTCAAAGTATTCCAAAAAGTGGAAGAGAAATAAAAACTTCAATTCTCACTTTATGACACCAGGATTAACCTGATCCCAAAACCAGATAACGACATCACACACAAAAAAAGAGAACTATAGGCCAATGTCTCTGATAAAAATACATGCAAAAGTCCTCAACAAAATACTAGCAAGCTGAATCTAACAATATGTTTAAAGAAATCATTTATCATGATCAAGTGGGATTTATTTCTGGTTTGCAAGGATGGTTTTCTATTTACAAATCAAGCAGTGTGCTACATCAGATCAAAAAGAGAAAACATAAGGACCATATGGTCATTTCAATAGATGCAGGAAAAGCATTTAACAAAGTAAAACAACCATTCATGATAAATATCCTCAACAAAGTAGGTTTAAAGGAAACATACCCCAACATAATAAAGGCCACATGAAAAACCCACAGCTAATATCATCTTCAATGGGGAAAAGCTGAGAGCTTTTCCTGTATGGTCAGGAACAAGACTGTTGTTTTATTCAACATAGTATTGGAAGTCTTAGTCATAGAAATTAGAGAACAACAAAACAAAAGGCATCCAAACCAGTAAAGAAGTAAAAGTCTCATTATTAGGAGATGAAACCCTCTACCAAAAAAAACTGCTAAAACTAATAAATTCAGTAAAGTCACAGGATATAAACAATCTCTGGAAAACTGTTTCATTTCTATGCCTCAGAAATGAAGCAGCAGAAGGAGGAATTAATAAAACAATCCCATTACAATTGTACCAAAAATAAGATCCCTAGGAGTAAACATAACCAGAGGAGTGAAATACCTATACTCTGAAAGCTTTAAAACACTGATGAAAGAAGTTAAATATGACAGAAAGAAATGGAAATATATTCCACACTCATAGATTGGAAGAACAAATACTCTTGAGTATCTATACTACACGAAGAAATCTGCACGTTTATTGTAATTCCATCAAAATACCAATAGCAGTACAGAACTAGAACAAAAAATCCTAAAATTTGTATAGAACCACAAAAGGCTCCAAAAATCAAAGCAATATTAGGGGAAAAAAAGCAAAGCTGGAGGTATCACAATTCTGGACTTCAAGTTATATTACAAAGCTGTAGTAATCAAGAGTATTGTACTGGCACAAAAACAGAAACATAGATCAACAAAATGGAATAGAAAACCAATAAATAGACCACAGTCATATGATTAATTAACCTTCAACAAAGCAGGAAAAATATCCAGTGGGAAAAACACAGTCTCTTCAACAAATGGTATTGGGAAAACTGGACAGCAATGTGCAAAAGAATGATACTGGACCACTTTGTTACCACATATGCAAAAACAAATTCCAAATGGGTTAAAGACCTAAATATGAGACTTAAACCATGAAAATTCTATAATAGCACACAATAATTTATTGGACATCAGCTGTATCAACTTACTAGATATGTGTCCTAAAGCAAGGGAAAAAAAGCAAAAATAAACTATTGGAACTGTTTCAAAGTAAAAATCTTCTGCACAGTAAAGGAAATGATCAACAAAATTAAAAGAGAACCTACAGAATGGGAGAAGTTATTTGCAAGTGATATATCTGATATTTTAGTATCCAAAATAAAAAAACTTTCAAACTCAACACCCCCCAAAATAATACAGTTAAAAAATGGGCAGAACACATGAACAGACATTTCTCCAAAGAAGATACACAGATGATCAACAGACACATGAAAAGATGCTCACCATCAGCTATCATAAGGGAAATGCAAATCAAAACTACAATAAGCTATCAACTCACACCTATCTGGATGACAAAAACCAACAACACAAAAACAGTTGGTGTTGACAAGGATGTAGAGAAAAAGGAATACGCGTGCACTGTCGGTAGGAACACAAACTGGTACAACCACTGTGAAAAACAGTATGTAGTTTCCTCAAAAAGTAAAAAACAGAATTACCCTATGATCCAGCAATTGCACTGCTGAGTATTTACCCGAATAATGCAAAAACACTATTTCAAAGAGATAGATGTGTTCCTATGTTAATAAGAGCATTATTTATAGTAATCAAGTTATGGAACTGACCCAAGTGTCCATCGATTTATGAATGGATAAAGGAGAGGTATATATACACAGTGGAATATTATTCAGCCGCAAAAAAGAATGAAATCTTGCCATTTTCAATGACATGAATAGAGCTAAAGAGTATGCTAAGTGAAATACATCAGTCAGAGAAAAACAAATACCATAAGATTTTACTCATGTGGAATTTAAAAAACAAAACAAATGAATATGGTGGGAAATGGGTGAGACAGGGAGACTCTTGTTTTTAAGATTTCATTTATTTATTTGTCAGAGCACAAGCAGGGGGAGTGGCAGGCAGAGGGAGAAGCAGGCTCCATGCTGAGCAGGGAGCCTAATACAGGGCTCCATCCCAGGACCATGGGATCATCACCTGAGCTGAAGGCAGTTGCTTAACTAACCAAGCCACCCAGGTATCCCAACAGCCTCTTAAATATAGACAACAAACTGATGGTTACCAGAGGGGTGAGAGTTGAGGGGGCAGGATTGGTGAAATAGGTGATGGAGATTAAGGAGTGTACTTGTGATGAGCACCTAGTAAATAAAAATAAAAACTTGTCTAAAGAGAGAAAGACAATGTCACTATATCTCTGTGGTTTTCCTTTCAAAAACCCCTACCCATACCCCACGTTTAATTATGAAAAAGATACCAGACAAATTCCAATTAAGGCACATTCTACAAAAGACCTGATAAATCCTTCTCAAAATGATCAAGGTCATCAAAAGCAAGGAAAATCTGAGAAACTCTTATAGTCAGGAGGAGTCTAAGAATACATTATGACTAAATAGAATTTTGTGGTGTTTTGGATGGAATCCTGGAAAAGAGAAATGACACTAAGAAAAACAAACAAAAGCAACTGAAGAAATCTGAATAAAGTATGGATTTTGATTAATTAATACAAGATAAATGATTAATCGATTAATCTTACCAACAATGTTATGAGTTGTGTGTTCAAGTCTTAATTCATGCTAATCTTCCAAAATGAAATGCTTTCTCCATCAGTTATTTTAAGTCCATACATTCTTTAAAATTATGCTGGAAACTACCTTTTTCACCAAATATCTGACCCTGCTACTCAAACTCAGAAATCTTACACTAGGCACTTAGTGTTAGAGTAAGTTTCAAGCCACCCATCCCCTATGTACATGTTATAACTTTCCTCTCTACTCTTTTTATCAGTATGTTGGCCCTTTCAATAATTTCAGTTGGCTACATCTTCACAAACTTCCTTTATATGGCAATCATCTTTGAGTATAATTCTAAGCTTAAGGTATGCAGCAATCAAAATTTGTTGATTAATTCACAAATAGAAAAAGTGACGTGCCCCCAAGATACCTTTTCAGGCCCAATAGCATGTCTAACACTAAGTACCATTTTCCTGTGTGTATGACCTATAGGTGTTGAGATTTACAGGACTGGCAAAGACTAACTGATCTTTTCTTTCAATGGACTCCATTGTTCTCCAATGACTGAAATATAAAATCTCAATTCATCTGTGTCTTCACAAACTAAATTCTGCCAACAACTTTGGCTTAACCCCTTATATTCTGCCAAATTTACATTCTGCTCCAAAAAAGTAATTAATTTATTGGTGGGGAGGAAGAGGGATTTTCATGCTCTTCTCTACCTATATATATTTACAATTGAACTTCTCTCTTACAATTGAACCCATTTCCTCAATAAAACCACTCCTAACCTTTTGGCTAGTAAGTCCTAGGTACTTTTTCTCCTGCCTTTCTATATTATTTTAAAGTATCATATCGCATTATTTTAAAGTAACTATCACAATACTTATTACAATGATGTAATTATGTTTACCCATCCATCTAACCAACTGTACTATGAGACTGTCAGTAATAAGAACTATATTTTTCTTTATATTTATTGCCATTGTGACTCAGAGTAATTGGCACTTAATATATCTTCAAATGAGAACTTATTGAAGAAATGAATATGAATATGGTGTGCAAGAAAGTAACGTATTCTAGCCAGCCTGATTCCCAGTGCCTAAAATCCACTGAAAGTTGGCATTGTTGACATATTTCCTATAACATTCCATGGAAATGCAACCCTTCTAAGAAATGCCTGTGGGAACATCCACAAGCCTTCTCAGTGAAAGATCTGAAGCTTTAAAGCACATAGTCCGTAGATGATATGCTATATATATGTTTTTTCTTTATCACATTATATTGTATATCCCTTATTATTTTATATGATATAATTCACCTAAACTGTTTCTTTTATGGACTTATCTTGTGCTGTATACAAACCTGAACAAACTGTCTATTAGAAGCACAGATGATGCTTTTCAGGCGCAAACTCCCTTTTTAAGTTTCTCTATAAGAATTTGAACTACCAGAAAATGTAACCTTATCTCCTATAAGCTTTCAACCGAGCGAGTGGAATTTGCAAGGACATGGGTCAAGTGGCAAGCCTAGACAGACGCATAGGTAAAGCATTGCTTTCAAGATGCACTGACTATCATGGTGTGATGAAGCTGAAAGGAGGTGCCCTGCTTTCAGTTGGCACACATTTGGAGGCACACTTACTATGTGCAGGTGTGATGCTAGTCTCAGGGAGATTATAGCTCCAGAAGAACTGTTTCATTTCCTGCAAGTAAAGACAGAGGTCTAGACAGGTCGATGGATTCTCTGCAGTCCCCAAGTTAATTATTGACAGAACAAAGACTAGAAATCACGTCTGTAAGATTTCCCATTCACTGACACTTTTCACTGGTGGAGTTCTCCAAAAGAAAAGGCCCATCCTTTCCAGAGTGTCCTCAGCACTGAAATTCCACCATCAATTCCTCCGGGCCTCTTCTTTTTCAAATTCACCCGAGGAACCGAAGAAATTAACAATAAAACATGTAGTACTTTGGAATAAATTCTTAATTTATGATGGATAAATTGATGGATAAAATGAAACAGCATAGAAATACTGGGTACTTGGCAGGGAAACTGATAAAAAAAAAAGTCAAGAATCAGGTGGAGGAAGGAAAGAAAATCTAAGTGAGGCACCAACAGATGCCACGTGCTCGCAACTTTGCCTCAGGCCAATTTGGCCTGTTTCAGAATGGAGTAATTAGCTTGCTCAGGTTTGAGCCGTTGGTTCCTCTATCAGAAGGTTTCCTTATGGTTTATAAACTTCATCTTTCTGCCTCTGAGTAGGCAGACCTAGTGAAAAATCAGCTATGACACAGAGTTTGCTGCTGCTTAATAGGAATCCTTCAGGACTACTCACTCTAGAGTCCAAAGAGCAAGGAGTTTCAAGTGTTGATTGCAACATTCTCCCTTGTTTGGGGTCAGAAATATTAGCACGAAAAAAGGACACTTAAGAAAGGATTTTTTTAATTGTCAAGACCAGAAGAAATTCTAGCAAGAAGCTTTCTAATAAAAGACAACTAAAAAACAGCCTAGCCTAGCTGCCTGATTTTTTTTTAACTCATAAAATGATTAGGAACAGTAGGTAGATTCTGGGTGAAAGTAGAAAAGAACCACTTTGGACAACCCAAAGGTCCAGCATAATGGGGCTATGCTTGGGCAGGTGGGCAGGTGGCCAGTTGAGTGAGTGTCTTCTATTCAGAAGAGACCATCAAAGAAAAAGATCGATGCATTGCATTATAGAAAGCCATTTTTCTCCAAGTTTCATACAAATTCAGCTACTAAATTCTAGGACCATAAATGGTAAGACTGACCTATTCACTCTGCTTGTGGAAGGTTCCATAAGCACCGGGGTGTCCAGTTATTGCCACCAATGATCCTGTACGTGAAGCATTTGATATCAGATACGATGGTAGCAAAAGCACCCTTCATGGGAGGACTCCACCAAGTCCATTTAACGTGGCCTGGTCTGACTCACTCAGCCTCTTTGAGCACCAAAAACACCTTCTCAATAAGAGTTGATACATTTAGAATCCCTGTCATGAAGAGGTCAACAAAAGATAGATTGGGTACCTTTGGATGCCATTTCTTTCTGAGATGAGAACCCGTGTCTCAAAGAAAAAGCACTCGTCAAAGGGGAGAGAAGGTTTAGTCTTGATTCGGAATCTGTGTATTTGCTGTGGGTTTTCATTCAAAATATAGCAGACACCTTTGATTTACAAGCAAAGCTGCAAGTTGTTTGGTATTCTGCTGATGCTAAATCTACACTTTGTCTTTTTCTTTTGGCTTTTCATTGTGGAAGAATTCAAACATAAATGTGTGGAAAGAGTATGCCTGAGCGCACATTCAGGTACCCATCACTGAGACATAAAACAGCAACTGTTGGCCAATCTTGTCCCCCACTCTCCTCCCAACATCCACTGGGTTATTTTAAAGCAAATTTCAGGCATCCTATCATTTTGTCATATATTCTTCAATGTAACTTTCCTTTGTATGACCTATATTTCTTAAGATGTTTTTGTACAGAGTGAGTAGGTTGGTTATGCTAGAGATCTGATGCTGCACATCCTCCTCTCTATGCTTGGAATATTTCTTCCATTGATGATGACATGCCAAAGAGCCTCTGATCTGGAACCTTAGGGAGTAAGTTAGAGTCAAGGGGAGAGACCCAGTTGATGGCATGGTGATTGCTTCTGTCTGGCCCCTTGGACAAGGTTCATGTCTTTATGATTTGAGGCAGGGCAGAGTGGATGAAGTAATTTCCATGTGTGACTTGAGTGAACGTCTGAGTCTGGGGCTAGTGCCTGGAGAGGTTGTTTAGAGGAACACAGAGAACACTGATCAAAATAAAAACTCTTCTGGGACCCATGTATGAGATGGGTCTTGGCAGAAAGTCACTCTTCTGACTTTTGCATGGAATTTAGCAACACTCTGACATTCTGAGATTTACGCAGTATTCAGAAGTAACTGCATTAGTAGAGTTGCAGGCGTTTACACGAGGGATGTTTTCAGCTCTGGCAAAAGCAAATCCCCATCATTCATTCATTGGTTTTTTTTTTCTATTTTATTTATTCAAGAATGCATTAAGCCTCTACTGTGGGCCAGATACTGTTTATGTTACTGTGATCATAGCAGAGATCAAGATAGAAAACTCTGCTCCCATTTTAGAGGGAAAGAGGGACAATATACCCAAATAATATATAAGGTCAGATAGATAAATGCTGTGAGAAGGAAAAAACCAAATTTTTTAAAAAATTTTATTTACTTATTTGACAGCGAGAACAAGCAGGGGGAGCGACAGGCAGAGGGAAAAGCAAGCTCCCTGCTAAGTAAGGAGATATTGCAGGACTTGATCCCAGGACCCTGGGATTATGACCTGAGCTGAAGGTGGTTACTTAACTGAACTGAGCCACCCAGGTGCACAGTAAACTAAATTTTAAAAAAGCCTAACTTCAGGTACACCTGGGTGGCTCAGTTGGTTAAGCGACTGCCTTCAGCTCAGGTCATGATCCCGGAGACCCAGGGTCAAGTCCCACATCGGGCTCCCTGCTCGGCGGGAAGCCTGCTTCTCCCTCTCTCACTCCCCCTGCTTGTGTTCCCTCTCTGGCTGTGTTTCTCTCTGTCAAATAAATAATAAAAAATCTTTAAAAAAAAAAAAAAAGCCTAACTTCAGATGGAGAGAGATGTTTTACACAGGTGGGCATGGAAGATCTCTGTGAGGAGATAACTTCTGAGAAGAGGCATGAATAAAATACGGGGACAAGTTACTCACAACTGTAGGTGAAGGACACCTGGGTTAAAGGCACAGAAAATAGCTGTGTTTCTCTCTGTAAAGTAAATAAATAAAATATTAAAAAAATTAATTGTGGTACTATGTATATAACATAAAATTTACCATCTTAGCCATTTTTAGGTGTACAGATCAGAAGTATTGAGTACATTCCCACTGTACAACCATCACCACACCGATATCCATCCCCAGAGCTCTTCTCACAAAACTGAAACTCTTTCACCATCATACAGTGACTCCCCATCCACTCCTTCCCTCAGTCCCATACAAAAGCCATTCTACTTTCTGTCTTTATGAATTGATTATACCAGGTACATGTAATTAGGTTTATAAAATCTACATATTTGTTACTCCTTGTTTGAAACCTTAGCCTCAGGCCTAGAGGCCCTGGTGAAGCAGACTGTGTCCTGCCCAAACCTCCTTGGGGTTTAAATAAGTATGGTGTGATCAAGAGAAGAAACCCAGAGGCGCTTGGATGGCTCAGTTGTTTAAGTGACTGCGTTTGAAAGGGGAGCCGACTTCTCCCTCTTCTCCCCATGCTTGTGCTCCCCCTCTCTCAAATAAATAAATAAAATCTTAAAAAAGAAAAAAAAAAGGACCTATGGTATGGCTATTGTGTAGTGGTCCAGATGGAGATTGGTAGGAGATGTGCCCAAGAAGCAGGTCAGGCCAACTTTGCAGGGCTGGAGACCTGTGGTCTGGAGACCACAGTCATGTATTTTCAAAGAGATTTGATTGGAGCACCTGAGTGGCTCAGTCAGTTTAAGTATCTGCCTTTGGCTCAGGTCATGATCCTAGAGTCCCAGAATCAGCCCCTAGTGGCATTGGGCTCCCTGCTTAGTGGGGAATCTGCTTCTGCCTCCTCCTTCCTCCTGCTCCTTCTCTGTCTTTAACTCACTCTCTCTCTCTCTCTCAAGTAAATAAATAAAATCTTTTAAAATTTTTAATTATTTATTTGAGAGAAAGAGGGAGAGGGAGAAGCAAACTCTTCCCCCATTGAGTGCAGAGCCAAGCATGGGGCTAGATCACAGGACCCCAAGAACATCACCTGAGCTAAAAGCAGGAGTCAGATGCTTAACCACTGAGCCACCCAGGTGCTATGCATTTGGCTTTTTAGTGTGTGCTCTCAGCAGGACTTCCGCATTGCTTAATGACAGAGACACCATTCCTAGCCCCCAGCATTGGACAGGACACAGTCTGCTTCAGCAGGGCCTCTAGGCCCGAGGCTAAGGTTTCAAACAAGGAGTAACAAATATGTAGATTTTATAAACCTAATTACATGTACCTGGTATAATCAATTCATAAAGACAGAAAGTAGAATGGCTTTTGTATGGGACTGAGGGAAGGAGTGGCTGGGGAGTCACTGTATGATGGTGAAAGAGTTTCAGTTTTGTGAGAAGAGCTTTGGGGATGGATATTGGTGTGGTGATGGTTGTACAGTGGGAATGTACTCAATAGTTCTGATCTGTACACCTAAAAATGTAAAAATGGCTAAGATGGTAAATTGTATGTTATATACATAGTACCACAATTTTTTTAAAGATTTTATTTATTTACTTTACAGAGAGAAACACAGCTAGAGAGGGAACACAAGCAGAGGGACTGAGAGAGGGAGAAGCAGGCTTCTTCCTAAGCAGAGAGACTCATGTGGGGCTCGATCCCGGAACTCCAGGATCATGACCTGAGCCAAAGACAGATGCTTAATGACTGAGTCACCCAGTGCCCCCACAATTAACTTTTTAAATTAAAAATGAATTATTCCTGGGGGGAAAAAAAGACTTCAGATTTTAAAAAGAAGCCCCTGGCTTCCATGTAAGCCAGTGATTCAGGGAAATACAATGAAAGCTGAGACTTACAGAAAGTCACTAGGGTAATCTGGCAGGAGGAGATAACAGGCTAAACCTGACTAGGAGATAATGAGATGTATGTGGATTTAAGCTGCATTATCAGATGGAGCTGATAGGACTTGCCGATGGATCACAGGGTGGTGGGTGTGGAGGAAAGAGACTCACTTCCTTGGTGTCTAGGAAGAGAGGTGTTGCAGTCGTGCCCTTTACCAAGATGGGAGAGGGGAGGTTTGGGAGGGATATAGACAAACACACCTCTCGTTGCTAACAAACCTTTCTTCCTTGTTCTCTTTCTTCTGCTTTGTCAATCTGCCCCTTTCTACTGATCACTCCTATTTGTAAGAAATAGACAATAACATTTCCCATCTCATATCCACTCCCTTCACCTTCCTGGTTTTGCAGGGTCTGGCCGGGACAGGCTTCATAGCTCATGCTCCCAGGTTAGCTGGCCTCTTTGGGGTTTGGCCAATGATAGAAAAATGGGCATAAGGGGCGCCTGGGTGGCTCAGTTGTTTGGGCGACTGCCTTCGGCTCAGGTCATGATCCTGGAGACCCGGGATTGAGCCCCACATCGGGCTCCCTGCTCGGCCGGAAGCCTGCTTCTCCCTCTCTCACTCCCCTTGCTTGTGTTCCCTCTCTCGCTGTGTTTCTCTCTGTCAAATAAATAAATAAAATCTTTAAAAAAAAAAATGGGCATAAGATTGTAGGATGAAAGGAATAAGAACCAAAATGCTTCTCCAGGCCCGCTGCCTCAGCAGGCATCTCTAGTGGAATCAAGAACTTTGGCACCCCAACTCTTTTTAGAGTTCAAGAAGGTCAAGAGGATCCAGAAAAAGGGACTAAGACGGAGTAACCAATAGAAAAAGAGGAACCTGGGCGCCTGGGTGGCTCAGTCGGTTAAGCATCAGCCTTCGGCTCAGGTCATGATCCCAGAGTCCTGGGATGGAGCCCAGCATCTGGCTGCCTGCTCAGCAGGGTCTGCTTCTCCTTCTCCCTCTGCCCTTCGTCCCTGCTTGTTCTCTCTCTCTTTTTCTCTCAAATGAATAAATAAAATCTTTAAAAAAGAGAAAAAGAGGAAACCCGTAAACCAAGTGATAAATACTTTTCCAAAAGAGAAAATAATCAACTCTGTCAGATGCTGCTGAGAAAGATGATGATTGAGAATTATCTATTCTATTTCACAATTGATACTAGGAGACCAATTTGGTTGGAATGGTGAAGATAAAAGCTTGACCAGGAGAGATTCATGCAAAATATGAGAAAAGGAAGTAGAAACAAGTACTGCTACATTTTAAGACAAGAGAAATATGATCCTCATTTAAGAGGAATATAGTGTTTGGGCAAGAATTGTCTAAAGATGGGAGATCTATTCATCAGAGACCAACCAGTAAAGCAGAAATCTCTCAAACCATTTAAAACAAAAATAATTTAACCAGGTAATGCAAGAGCTGAGACACCAGTAGGGTCAGATGAAGGAGCCCAAGATTAGTGCCCGCAGACCTCTACTTCCTTCTGGCTAAAAGGACAAAGGAAGAAACATGTTGCTGGAATCCAAAATCTAGGGTCACCTACAGAAGCTGGAATCACAGCATTTGTGTCTGTTTGGAGCTAGAACCCATAAAGAAGACTCTGCTTCTATTAGATATATTTGAATTATTCAAGATTCTTCTTGTGATGGCTCAACATTGACTTGGAGAATCTTACACCCAGCAAGTGATTCTCAACAAAGTCTGTAAATACAAATCATCTGGGGAGCCTTTTAAAAATACCAGTTAAAAATACCAGGGGTGCCTGGGTGGCTCAGTTGGTTAAGCGACTGCCTTCGGCTCAGGTCATGATCCCGGAGACCCGGGATCGAGTCCCACATCGGGCTCCCTGCTCGGCAGGAAGCCTGCTTCTCCCTCTCTCACTCCCCCTGCTTGTGTTCCTTCTCTGGCTGTGTTTCTCTCTGTCAAATAAATAAAATCTTAAAAAAAAAAAAATACCAGTATCCAGACTCTACCCCCACATAATTAAATCAGAGTCTATGAAGTGGTGAACGAAGCTTTGGTATGTTTTAAGAGATGGCCAAATGTTTCTAATATATTTCCAAGGCTGAGGACCCCTGCTCAAAATTCTGTATGATAAAATGGTATCAAATGCTTCCTCGCACAAAACTGCCTCCAGCACTCTAACCTGGTCCTAAGGTACCCATCATAGCAACAAATGGTAAAAACCTAAACGGTGAAAGCTCCTGAATCATTGAATTAATCTTCTTAATGAAATCAGCTGCCTGAAAGCTTCCATCCCTTTAATGTTCTTTTGAGGTTAGAAGAGCAAAAGATGAAAAGCCCAGAAACAGCATTCTCTGTGTTTCCTTTCACCATAACAGAATAATTAAGTGGCGTGGTTACCCACATGGTGCCGGGAGACACATTTTTCAGGATGCCATAGGTCACCGCTGATAGAAGTAAAGGGGCATACGCTGCCCACGTGGGGGGAGGAATTAACACACCTCATCTCTGTTTGAGGCACTCAAATAGATCTCTTTTCAAACCTCTCAAATACCTTTCAGGGTGGCTCATGTTTGTGCTTCTATAATTTGGAATATATTATGTATCTCATAATTAGGGCTTCACTCTTTCTGGGAGCCTCAAACATTTGTCACTTTTACAGAATTGAAATCTTGAGTCTGTGGATCAGAAATAAGCTCCTGGTCTTTTATTGGGAATCCTGCATTTCGGGGAAGTAATTTCCCCAAGCATCTGGGACTGAGTCAGTGTTCTTAGTTATAATTAAATGATAAATCTTCACATGGAAGGCATCCAACACCAAATATGTCAGTTCCATCAAAGTGGAAGAGAGCACAAGATACATTTACCTAGGAAAATGATTCCACTTTGGAAAATTATATTCTCTTGTCAGAAGCCAGATGACAAGCAGTTGCCTGCGAACAGTCGATAACAAAAGGCTCTTTAGTGGCTCGTGATGCATCTTTCAGACCCTGCATCCATGCAGGTTTCTGGAAATAATGAGTGGCTCCCTCCCTGTCTGACATTTCCTTGTTGGCATCGGCATCGCCAATGTCCAGATAGGCTGAGTGCTCAACAGTGATTGAGGGAGGCTGGAATACTCAGCCAGAAGCGAGGCACATTGCAGCCAGCTCTTCCTGTGACACCCCCATCACTCTGCCAGTCACGACTGCTACTCATGTTCCTTTCAAACCTCTTCGCTCAACAAACATTTATTAAATACCTACCATGGACTGGGCTTGTACTAGGCAATGCGGGAGGTACAACCCCTGGCTATAACAGTTCTGATTCCCTTGCCCAGTCAGGCATCAAGAATTCATTAAGACGGGGGGGAGGCAGAGAGCTTGAAATTGGTGATTCAAAATTGTCCTTTCCACATTGAAAGTGATATGGCTTTGTTTACATATGCTTGTGTATATAAGTGTGTGTGTTTAAATATAGGACAGTTTACCTCACTTCTGTATCCTATGTGTCCTAGCACGAAGCACTGTAACTACTAAGAATTTGATAAGCTTCTGTTGACAGTGCAGTGCATGAATGAGTTAATTAATTAGGATCATTGGAAATGCATAGCATAAAATTTTTTTTAATGATTTTATTTATTTATTTGACAGAGAGAGAGATCACAAGTAGGCAGAGAGGCAGGCAGAGAGAGAGGAGGAAACAGGCTCCCTGCCAAGCAGAGAGCCCGATGCGGGTCTCAATCCCAGGACCCTGAGACCATGACCTGAGCCGAAGGCAGAGGCTTAACCCACTGAGCCACCCAGGTGCCCAAATCCACTAGAAACCCCTCTTTAAGCCAGAATGAAAACCAAAATGTCTACAAAAGCTCTTTCTCTGGAACTCCCTATCTTAACATCATCTCTTACTGCTCTTTCCCTCACTCTCTAAGAAGAATAATGGGAGGCCTGCTTGGCTCAGTCCTTAAGCCTCTGGCTTTGGCTCAGGTCATGATCCCAGGGTCCTGAGGTCAAGCCCCACATTGGACCCCGTGCTCAGCAAGAAGCCTGCTTCTCTTTCTCCCACTCCCCCTGCTTGTGTTCCCTCTCTTGATGTCTCTCTCTTTCAAATAAATAAATACAATCTTTAAAAATAAATAAATAATAAATTTAGTCTACTAAATTAAAAATAAATTCCAACTACATTTGACTCTTTTTACTATTCTTTGAAAGTACCAGCCATATTCCCACCTGGGGGCCTTCTTCTCTCCTGGGTATCTATAGAAATCATTTCTTCAACTTCAAATATTAGCTCAAATAATATTATTAGCTCAAATAATAAAGCTCAATTGTTAGCTCAAATAATAACCAACCCACTTCCATCAGCATTTTTTGTACTTCTTACTGTGCTTAATTTGTCTTCATATTACCTTTACCATAGTATAAAATTTTTATTTCTACCGAAGTTATAATGTACTTATTTCTATGCTTATTGGTATGTTACCCCCATTAAAATAGAAAACAATAATTTTTTCTCTCTTTTTCACCACTGTAACCCCGGTGTTTAGAAGGATATCTAACAAACAGCAGACAGTCACTACATATTTCTTGAATGAACTATCTAGGTTGATTGTAAGAATTAAATTAAACAACATAGGTAAAACATGTAATATCCAACAGAATCTCAGTAAATACTTTCCATGAATAGGACAAGCAGTGGCAGACACATAAATATTCTTTGATAAACTTGTGTGACATTTCAGTTTTTAAGTTTTAAATCTATTCTGAGTAGAAACAAACAATGAAAAAGTACATACTTAAAAAGTATATTCTCATAAGTAAGAAAGCTAGGACAGTAGAGAATGATGTGCATGTTACCATTTTTGCAGGGTTTATCAAAGTCTGAGTAGAGTTTTTCTTTGACAACACAAAACTACGTGCTACAAGTACTTGTCTCTGAAAGAGACCTAGGGTGCCGGTGAGAATTAACAGTGTGGCATAGACTTATTTTTCCCTGAATGCATTTTGTACTTATTGATTTTTTTAATCATATGCATGTATAACTATTAAAAGTAAATAAAATCCAGTAATTATATTTATAGATGTATTTGGATTCTATAGAGAAACAAAAAAGTGTGTGTGTATGTGTATTTATGTGAGGGAGAGAGAATTATTTTAAGAAATGGATAACATTATTATGGAAACTGGCAAGTCCAAATCTACAGTGTAGAAAACTAATGGTACAGATGAAATTCAATAACAATAATTCCCTATTGCTTGAGGAAGCCAATATTTGTTCTAGTCAAGCCTTCAACTGATTAGATGAAGCTCACCGACATTATGGAGGGCAATCTTCTTACTCAAATTATAAATGTTAAGCTCACCCAAAAACTTTCTCCAGGTTAACACAAAAAATTAATTATCAGAATAACTATTTAAATACAGTAAACACACATAAAAAACTTGTATAAAAATTTTCATAGCAGTTTTACTCAGAATAGACAAATCTGGAAACCTCTCATTTATCCATCAGCAAGAGAATAAATACATAAATAAATAGTGGTATACTTATAAAATGAAGTACAGCTCATCCATAAAAAGAAACAAATTCCTTATCTGCACCAACATGGATTAATCTCAAAAACATTGCACTGAATGAAAGAAGGCTTATGTAAAAGAACACATAAGATATGATTCTATTTCTATAAAGATCTAAAATTGGCTGGGGCACCTGCATGGCTCAGTAGGTTAAGCATCTGTCTTGGGCTCAGGTCATGATCTCAGGGTCCTGGGAACAGCCCCGCATTGGGCTTCCCACTCAGCAGAGAGCCTGCTTCTCCCTCTCCCTCTGCCTGCCACTCTGTCTACTTTTGCTTTATATCTCTCTGTCAAATAAATAAAATCTTTTTAAAAAATCTAAAGCTGGCAAGACTAATCTATAGCAGAAAAGAAAAACAGAATGGTGTGTGAATCTGAGGGCAGGTGGGTAGGTATTGATGAGGAAAAGGCATGAAGAAACTTTCCAGTGTAATAGTAATGTTCTGTATCTTGGGGAACACCTGGGTGACTCAGCATTTTCCTTCAGCTCAAGTCATGATCCACAGGTCGTGGGATCAAGCCCCACCCCTGGGAAAATCTGCTTTTCCCTGGACCATCCCCCTGCTCATGTTCTCTCTCTCTCTCATAAATAAAATCTTTTTTAAAAAGTTCTATATCTTGAAGAGATTGTGATTCACAGATGTATGCAGATTTCGAACCTACTGAACTGTATGCTAAATTTTTTTCATATAATTATATAAAATTTTTACCTTAAAAACAAATAAACAAATGTTGAACACTAGTTAATGATATGTATGCTTAAGTATTTAGAGGTGCCTAAACATTTCAACATGCATATCATTAGGTAGATCTTAATATTTATTTATAGCCTACAAACTACTTAAAAATGCATCAAAAAACTTAAGTGGATTTGTAGGTAAACAATGGAACAGTTATGTGAGAAAGCAAATATAGCACAGTTAAGCAAGGAATCTATGTATAAATATATGAGTACTCACTATATCTTTCTATGTTTTTCTATGTTTGAAACTTTTTATAATAAAATTTTGGGAACAAATAAAATGTAAATAAAACAACCATTTATAAAAGTATCTCCCTATATATTCAACATAACTGACCCTCTTTTGGAAAAAAATGAAAACTCATTTTCCTAATTAATTTATATTTAAGTAGAAAACATCTACAAGGAAAAACTGTAATAAGTTTTCATGTACCTCTTTCAGTTCACTTTTTACTGTAGAGCAGAAGCATAGCATAATAAAAACTAAAGCATTTCTTGTTAGGAAATCCATATGATTAGTTCCTTCAACCAGGTATGAAAGGGAGAATTTTAAAGAAGGACTCATGAGGCTCCTATCTTCCTGTCTAAAATGTATTATTATTGTTTTTGCTATTAGAACTCTAGACTTAGAGCCATGGGACATATTACTGGAGTGTTGAGAACAAAACATCCATTCCTCACTGAAATTCTCCAGTTGATGGGCTCTAAGTAACTTCAGATAGAAGGGGAGTGGTACATATCAACACTTTTGTCTGATTTCTGATTATAAAATGAAGGTCTGACTTCTCACCACAAGTTTCATAATAATTTCTATAAACTGGTCAGTGACTTTGCAAATTAAGGGTTGAGAAAAGAAATAGTAAAATGTCTAAGTTTCCAATGACAGTTTCAGAGGTAAAATGAAAACACTGCCTATGTCTGAATGAGTTCTATTAAGTTAATAACTCCACATTAATTATAGTGAACTTGACCATAGATACTCCCCAATATCATCAGGTAACAACTTAATTATCTCTTCTAAATTGGAGCCTCCTGGATCTCCACCTTACTTTTGCTTCTCTCCATTGTCCTACTTTCTTGGGGTCCTTGCTCAAATATGAATATGCTAAGGCACATAGCTATAGCCTAATAATGTTGAAAAAGTATTTTCCAGTAATAATACTTCAATGACAGAGTGCCTGGGTAACTCAGCTGGTTAAGCATCTGACTTTGGCTCAGGTCATGATCTCAAGGTCCAGGGATCAATTCCTGCATCAGGCTCTGCCATCAGTGGGTAGTCTGCTTCTCTCTCTCTCTCTCTCTCTCTCTCTCAGCTCTGTGTGTGTGCTCTCTCGCTTTAAAATAAATAAGTACAATCTTAAAAAAATAATAGTAATAGTTCAATGCCTTTCATTCACACAGTGCCTTGTATTTCAATATGTTTTAATAATAGTAGTTCACTAATATTCAATAGGTAATAGTTCATGCTGTCTGCAGCATTTGTTCTCAAATCATTGTTCAAATAAAGTAGCATGAAAATCACTGGTCACTTATTTTTAAACCAGGTTTATTTAAAACCAGGTTTATGGGGGCACCTGGGTGGCTCAGAGGGTTAAGCCTCTGCCTTCAGCTCAGGTCACGATCTCAGGGTCCTGGGATCGAGTTCCATATCGGGTTCTCTGCTCAGCGGGGAGCCTGCTTCCTCCTCTTTCTCTGCCTGCCTCTCTGTCTATCTGTGATCTCTCTCTCTGTCAAATAAATAAATAAAATCTTAAAAAAATAAAACCAGATTTATGAGAATGGCCCTACAAGAACTCAAAGAGAAAGACATGATACTTTAAGATGGTGCCTAGAAGTGTGAGTGTGTGTCCTTTCACTCAAGAAAGTTCAAGAATCACATGGTCTTACCAATTATGCATCTTCTTTGGCATGATGATCTTGATTGCAATTATCACCTGGGCTCCAGCTAGTTATGACAGTTATTCATAACAATACATGTAGAACTTTTGAATTGAAAAAAAAAAGATTAATTGGAAGTACTTTACTGTCCATGATGGAATGGCTTTACTAGATCATGCATGTATAAGAAAAGACAGGGACAGAGGTATAGACTGTGAAAGAAATAGGCAATAATTAGAGTAATATTTAACATGTCTCAACTCTAGCCATAGTCCTAGGACCATCTGGTTGTAATGCCCAATCCCATCTTTGTAGCAATTAGTGATAATACTAATCAAATAAGTTTAATAATAGATCTTTGTTTAGTCATAGTCTTTCTTTTCTTTGTCATCTTAGGTCACTCTCTGATTTCCAATGGAATGATGGCTTCATTATGGCAGCTAGGAAATTTCAATGTTGGGAGACAATTATCTGTAGGTTTCTCATATTTCTGCCTGTCTTATAAGCAGAGACCCTGACTATAAGATGGTTCACAGCTATATTTTCTTGAATGTTTGCACAGCAAGTGGCCTTGAAAGATGGTGTCTTCCTTGAGTGCAACAGAAGGGACTGCCTAGTATAATAGATGCATGCTTCCTAAGCTCAAGATTTCTTTCCTGTAATATAACCCATCATGTGTACAAGTGTCACCTGGTCTTCACATCACCTTGTGGGTGGCTACTGTGTAACTAATTGTCCTTTGTCTCTAATCTAGAGGTTATTTAATCATCTTTAATCATCTGTGGTGGGGTAATTTACTACCTTAAAGGTAAGGTAAAATCCCAGGTGCTTCATGGTTTTGATGGTGAATTGTATAACATTTTCCATTTCTCTCTTACTAAAAGTTCAGACTAAGCAGCAATCCCTTGAAAACAACTCTATTTGTATAATCTAGTTATCTCTATCGGTAACTTTCAAGCAACTCTTTGACTTTGTAGAACGTGTAGAAAACACTTCTACAAGTAATTTGTAGACCCAGACATGACATCCCAGTTCTAACCAGGTCTGCACTCTCATATGCTGTCTCTCCTGATAATTCTGATTTGCATTCTGCTGGAGGGAAGGGCTGGCTGGTGTTTTTATTTCACTATGGTCTCTGTATATGGAGCCACTTGCAGATCAAATTTGAATTTAAACAATTCTCCCACTGATTTTATGATTGATTTTCTCAATGTGTCTAATAAATCTGACCATAGTAACCTGGGCAAGTGGCAAGGAAGGATGATGGTAGTGTTTCCTAACCAATTTTATTTCTGTAGTCATAAATAGACTTCAAAACACTTTTATTTTATTCCCTTTTTTGTAAACATAGTATGATAGACTTAAATTTTAAGTTTCAAAAAGATTTAAAAGTCACCTCTCTGCAATTTCCCACACAAAGAAGATACACAAAATATAAGCAGACATTGCTTAATAATCTACAGTGATGGGAGCTTATGGAATTCACAGGAAAGGGCTTACATTTTTTGAGTTTAATATTTAGAAATGACTTACACTAATCAGAAATCACTTACCCTAATCATCTCTAGCCATAGTCCTAGGACCATCCTCTGGAGCCTCCACTGAATTTATTTATCTATCCTCTCTCAGGTATTATAAGCAATTTTTTTCCTTCCCAAACTAAACTCAGGCTATTATTTTTTAAGTGGCATGACTTCAAAATCGTTGGGTATTCTGGCAAAATACATACTAAAATGTACTTTTTATGCACTTATCCCACAACAGGGATAGCAAAACTTAATACTGCATTTGTGTTTTTATGTGTATGATCATATTGTTGATTTATATTATGTTCACAGTTAACTAGAAATGTCAGGTCTTTTTCACATGAATTCCTGACAAACCAAGTTCATCACATGTTAAATTCACACTATTGATTTTTTCTCTTATCTAAAGTAATCAAAATGCAATGTGCTAAATCAGTTTGCTAGGTTTTAATCCATTCTCTACCCTCTTAGGATTCTTTTTAAATGTTATTTCTGTAATCAAAACTATTGGTAGCTTTTTCAAAATTTGTCATTGAAAAATCTGAAACAAATGCCTTTAAATCTTTATCTAAGTCATTGATTAAAACATCAGATAAAACAGGACCTGTAACAGAACCCTTTGATCTCTAGCATTCTCTCATAATTGACATGATTCTTAAGACCTGTGTTTTTTTATGTTATTACTTAAATGGTTTCAAATTTACCTTACTATATTGTCAGCTAGAATTTATTTAGTTATCTCATTCCCAAAGTTACAATGACTTGAGTAAATTTAATGTGCCTTGCTGAATGAAATTTGGGGGAAATATTTGATTAATCTTTATTATAAAATATATAAATATTTATTGTAGAAAATTTCAAAAGCCCATAGAAAATATAGAGTGCAGCTAACCCTAATATAAAAGTGGCTATCAAAATCAGAATAGGGGTGCCTGGGTGGCTCAGTTGGTTAAAGCCTCTGCCTTCGGCTCAGGTCATGATCTCAGGGTCCTGGGATCGAGGCCCACATCAGGCTCTCTGCTCAGCAGGAAGCCTGCTTCCTCCTCTCTCTATGCCTGCCTCTCTGCCTACTTGTGATCTCTCTCTGTGTCAAATAAATAAATAAAATCTTTAAAAAAAAATCAGAATAGGTCCACATAGTCTGCAAAATAATATGTGGATGAATGAAAAAGTACTGATACTGGCACCTGGGTGGCTCAGTGGGTTAAAGCCTCTGCCTTCGGCTCAGGTCATGATCTCAGGGTCCTGGGATCTAGGCCCTCGTAGGGCTCTCTGCTCAGCAGGTAGCCTGTTTCCTCCTCTCTCTCTGCCTGCCTCTGCCTACTTGTGATCTCTCTCTCTCTCTGTCAAATAAATAAATAAATAAAATCTTTAAAAAAAGAAAAAGTACTGATAAAATAACACAAAACACACAACTTCTGTATTATTAGAAAACAGAGACTACTATGAGTTTTAATTATCTATTCATAGAGAAATCAACATTAAATACCAATATAGCTACTATTAGACTTCTGACTCTCACCTTAAGGCCATGCGTGTGTAGAACAGGGCTAAGACTTGGGAACCTGCATAGAAAACAGGAAAAGAGAAAAGGGACATTGACAAAACGAACAAAATTACTACATAAAAACCCAATACTGAACACAGGTCTAAAACCCAATGGGTGAAAGTACTAGATATGGCAAAAGATTTGAAAATAATAGGTCCTGAGGTAGAAGGCTTGGACAGAGAATGTTTCTGGGGAAGAAGCAGGTAAGTAGAAAGGAGAAGACATCCTTTTAAACTAGAAGTGAAGGCAAAGAAAGAATAAGGAGGAAAAATATAGAGCTCTTGAAATAAAAAATATATATGAATTCTTTCCTTCCACCACTACTACCAACATAAAAGACATCCATTTTAAACAAGTAACTTCATCCTAGCCACAAAATCAGACAAGAAAAAGAAATAAGATGCATCTGTATAGGTAAGGAAAAAGTTAAACTGTCACTTTGTGCAGATGACAAGATACTACACTTAGGAAACCCTAAAGACTCACCAAAAAAACCATTAGAAGTAATAAATGAATTCAGTGAAGTTGAAGGATACAAAATTAATACCCAGAAATTGGTAGAATCTCTACATACTAAAAATGAAGTAGCATTAAAAATGAAGAAAAATTAAGAAAAGCTCCATTTACAATTACATCAAAAAGAATAAAATACCTAGGAATAAACTTAACTAGGGAGGTTAAAGACCTGTACTCTGAAAACTATAAAACACTAATGAAAGAAATTAAAGATGACGTAATCAAATGTAAAGATATCCCATGCTCACGGATTGGAAGAATTAATATTGTTAAAATGTCTATACTACCCAAAGCACTCTACATATTCACTGCAATCCTAATCAAAATACCAACAGAACCTTCCACAGAACTAAAACAAATAGTACTAAGATTTATAGCCAAAGCAATTTTGAGAAACAACAACAAAGCTGGAGGTATCACAATTCCAGATTTCAAGATACACTACAGAGTAGCAGAAATCAAAACAGTATGGTACTAGCATAAAAACAAATACATAGATCAATGGAATAGAAAGAAGAGCCCAGAAATAAATGCACATTTACACAGTCAATTAATCTATGACAAAAAACACAGGAATACAAAATGGGGAAAAGACAATTTCTATAATAAATGATGCTAGAAAAACTGAAAAGTGACATGCAAAAGAATGAAACTGGACTGCTTTCTAACATCATACACAAAAATAAACTCAAAATGGGATGAAGACCTAAATAGGAGACCCAAAATCACAAAAATTTAGAAGAGAACACAGACAGTAATTTCTCTGACATCAACCATAGAAACATGTTTCTAGATATGTCTCCTCACATAGGAGAACCAAAAACAAAAATTATTGAAACTACATCATATTAAAAAGCTTTTGCGCAGTGAAGGAAACCATCAGCAAAACAAGAAGGCAACCTCCTGAATGAGAGAAGATATTTGCAAATGATATAACCAATAAGGGGTTAATATTCAAAATATATAAGGAACTTATGCAATGCCACACCAAAAAAAAATCTAATTTAAAAATAGGCAAAGAAACTGAATAGGCATTTTTTCAGAGGACATACAGGGCACCTGGGTGGCTCAGTGGGTTAAAGCCTCTCTGCTTTCAGCTCAGGGCGTGATCTCAGGGATCGAGGCCCCCCGAGTTGGGCTCTCTCCTCAGCAGGGAGCCTATTTCCTCTGTTTTCTCTGCCTGCCTCTCTGCTTACTTGTGATCTCTCTCTCTGTCAAATAAATAAATAATCCTTTAAAAAAAGAAGAAGACATACAGACAGCCAACACACACATGAAAAGATGTTCAACATTACCAATTATCAGGGAAATGCAAGTCAGAACTACAATGATATCTTACCTCACACCAGTCAGAAGGGGGCTCGTATCAAAAAGACAAGAAGTAACAAGTGTTGGAGAGCTTATGAAGAAAAGGGAACCCTCAGGCACTGTTGGTAGAAATGTAAATTGGTGTAACCACTACAGAAAACAGTATCGAAATTTCTCAAAAAACTAAAAATGGGAATATCACATGGTTCAGTAATTCCAATACTGGTTTTTATCCAAAGAAAATGAAAACACTAATGTCAAAAGATATATGTATTCCTGCGTTTATTCCGGCATTATTTACAGTAGTTAAAATATGGAAGTAAACTAAGTATTCATTGTTAGTGAATTCATTATTCCTTGTTAGATGAGTGGATAAGAATGATCTTGTGATATATATAGATATATATAGATAGATATAGTATGTACATATATACACAACAGAATATTACACTACCATAAAGAATGAGAAATCTTACCATTTGTGGTGCAATTGATGGACCATGAGGATATTATGCTAAATGGAATAAGCCAGACTGACAAATACAAATGCCAAATGATTTCACTCATAAGTAGAATCTAAAAAAAATGAATAAATAAATAAACATACACAGAAAAAAGGGCAAGCAATTAAAACATAACCTGGGCAGGAGCAGCTCTTTGATATAGCCGACTTCAAATTTTTTTTAAAAAGATTTTTTTTATTTATTTATTTGACAGAGAGACCACAAGCAGGCAGAGAGGCAGGTAGAGAGACAGGAGGAAGCAGGCTCCTGCTGAGCAGAGAGCCCAACACCGGCCTTGATCCCAGGACCCTGAGATCATGACCTGAGCCAAAGGCAGAGGCTTAACCCTCTGAGCCACCCAGGCACCGGATATAGCAGACCTCAAAGCATTATTTATAAATGTGTTTAAAGAATTAAAAGAAAGATATTCAAAGGATTAAGAGGGAAATGATAAAAATGAGTGAATAGTTAAGGAATATTAATAGAGAAATAAAAAATTTTATCAAAATATATATTATATAACTAAAAAATGCAGTAACAGAAAGTTAAAAATCCTAGATGAGAAGTAACTGCTGATTGTTGGACTTCGCTTGACTTTGAGACTTAGACTAAAGCAAAGTAAAAAGGGTAAGATTTGAGCCTTAAAAAAGGATACTTAACAAAACAGAAAAGAGGATTCAGAAGCAGACCTAAACATTTATTAGGAATTGGTTTCTGAAAAAAGCACTAAGGTAATTCCATGATGGAAAGGATTAATTTTTCAGCCAATGATGCTTGCAGGACTGGATATCCATCCATTAAAAAGGTGGACGTAGGGGCACCTGGGTGGCTTAGTTGGTTAAGCAGCTGCCTTCAGCTCAGGTCATGATTCTGGAGTCCCGGGATAGAGTCCCACATCAGGGTCCCTGCTCAGCGGAGGGTCTGCTTCTCTCTCTGTCTCTCTGTCTCATTCTCTCTCTCTCAAATAAATAAATCTTTTTTTAAAAGGTGAACCTCAAGCTTTACCTTATATCATATACAAAATTAATTCAAAAGAATGTATAAATAATTCATGGCCTTACTGTAAAAATTAGAACTATAAAAATTCTAGAAGAAAGCATAGAAGGCAACCTTATGATCTTCAGTGAGGCAGGACTCAGATTCCTTAGACAAGTCCTAAGGAACAGGAAGCATAAAATTCAAAAAATAGATAAAATGGATTTCATCGAATTTTTCAATGCCTAATTTTCAAAAGATACAACTAAGGAAATTAATAGTCTGCACAGATTGGAAGAAAAATATTCACAATACATATATATGATAAAAGTGTTATATGCAGAAAATATAAAAAAATCTTACAACTCATCAACAACTCCCAAAAATCTGCCAAAAGATATGAACAGAAAACTCGCAAAACTATATGAGTAGCAAATAATTACATGAAAAGGTGTTCAACATCATTAGCCATCAGGCAAATGCTAATTAAGCCACGGAGTGGAGTTTGGGGATGTTACATGTGTGTTGAGGGGGAGAAGGTATTGACCAAAGGCAGGCACAAAGGAACTTTCCTGAGTTTTCTTCCCTGTGATATTTCTTACATGGCTTATACAAGTGTACACATTGTCAAAAATTATTAAACTCTACATTTAAAATGGTTTATCGGATTATTCATTTTGGGGGTGTTGAGTTATATAAGTTTTTATATATTTTGGATACTAACCCTTTATCAGATATGTCAATTGCAATCATCTCCCAACACCCAAAAAAGGAATATTCCAAAAATGGGCAGAAGACATGAATATATTTTTCCAAAGAATACATACAGATGGCCAACAGACACACAAAAAGATGCTCAATATCACTCATTATCAGGAAAATACAAATCAAAACTGCAATGAGGTAACATCTCACACCTATCAGAATGGCAAGAACCAAAACACAAGAAACAAGTGTTGGCAAGGATGTGGAAAAGGGGGAATTCTCTTGTACTGATGGTTAGAATGCACACTGGAGCAGCCACTCTGGAGAGTACATGGAGGTTCCTGAAAAAGTTAAAAATGGAATTACCCTACAATCCACCAATCACTCTACTAGGTATTTAACCAAAGAATACAAAAACATTAATTCAAAGGTATACATGCACCCTGATGTTTGTAGCAGCATTATTTATAATAGCCAAATTATAGAAGTGGCCCATGTGTATTGACTGATAAATAAATAAAGCAGAAAGTGGTGTATATATACAATAGAATTTTACTCAGCCATAAAAAAGAATGAGATCTTGCCATGCGCAATAATACGGATGGAGCTATGGAGTGTTAAGCTAAGCAAAATAACTCAGAGAAAGACAAATACCATATGGTTCACTACTATGTGAGGTTTAAGAAACAAAACAAAGGAGTAAAGGGTAAAAAGAGAGACAGACCAAGAAACAGACTCTTAACTATAGAAAACAAACTGATGGTTACCTGAAGGGAAGTGAGTAGAGGCATAGGTTAAATAAGTGATGGGGATTAAAGAGTGCACATCAGGTGATGAGCACTGGATGATGTATGGAATTGTTGAATCACTAAATTATACACCTGAAACTAATATGTTAACTAACTGGAATTTAAATAAAAACTTTAGGGGTGCCTGGGTGGCTCAGTTGGTTAAGCGACTGCCTTTGGCTCAGGTCATGATCCCGGAGACCCAGGATCGAGCCCCACATCGGGCTCCCTGCTCGGTGGGAAGCCTGCTTCTCCCTCTCTCACTCCCCCTGCTTGTGTTCCCTCTCTCGCTGTGTTTCTCTCTGTCAAATAAATAAAATCTTTAAAAAAATAAATAAAAATTAAAAAAAATAAAAAACTTTAAAAAATGGTTGAAGCTTATATATTAAGTATATGTAATTATACATAAGAATCAGGAAAGAAAAACTATAATCAAGGAAAGTTTTCTTAAAATAAAAAGAAGACCTGCACCTACATATTAGAAAGGTCCCATGGGTTCCTGAAATAATTGATTTGAAATTCTGAACTC
>PITA01016981.1:0-44584 GCA_004023965.1 Spilogale gracilis | reverse complement strand
ATAAGTCAGTTAAAAACTTAGAAGACAGCAGTTTTGCTCATAACTGCCAAAACCTGGAAACAACCAAGATGTCCTCAGTAGGTAAATGGATAACTGTCGTATATCCAGACAACAACATATAATTTTAAAAAAATAAAAGAGCTATCAAACCATGAAAACGACATGAAGAGCCTTAAATGCATATTAAGTGAAAGAAGCCAATCTAAAAAGGCTACATACTATTTGATTCTACTCTGGATTTTGGGTGATTATGATGAATCAACGTAGATTCATCACCTGTAATAAATGTACCACGGGGAAGGGATGTGTGTGGTGTGGATGTTGATAATGAAGAAGGTTGTGCACAAATGGTGGCAGAGAGTACAGGAAATCTCTGTACCTTCTCCTCAATTTTGCCATAAACATAAAACTAATTCAAAAAAGAAACTGCTAAAAATATACACACAAACACACAAAAACAACACTTAGAAGAACAACAAGCTAGAAATACATATGCGGACATGACCCCCCAACACACACACCACTGAGTGCAGGGGTAATTAATCTACAAACTCATGTTTTAGGAAGAAGCCTATTCAAATTGATTGTTTAAAAAACAGAATGGAAAAGGCTAGCCAGCAATCTTCCTAACCTTGTGATCTATGAACAGAAAGGTATTCCCACTTTAAAACACAGTGAAAAAGCAGTGTGAGTCAAAATGAGATTATTATAAGCTGTACTTAGAATGAAAAAGGACAAAAAGATCCAAACCTACCATTCCTATGCTGGTTTATTTTATAAGGCCAGCTACTTAAAACATTTACTTCTCCTTTTATAATACACACCAATGTGCAGTTCATAAAGAGTTTCTCAGTTATTTAACAGCTACAAAGCACTCTTCAAGTTCAACTCTCCTAATTAGTACTACCAAAACACCATAAAATGTTGATTGTATTGGTCAAAGATGAGGCGCAGCTAATAAGCCCATTTTAGGGCTTGCCACAACACACAAAAAAGAAATAACATTTGCTGATTTTCCCTGGAACAGAAGACATTATCACTTCATAGTAATAAAAGTATTTTAAGAATTTCTACCACCACCTAAATAAAGACCTATGAGACTCAGTAAGACTTCAACATTGTATGTACATAGACTTTTTTTTAAGCAGAACTTAAAAATATGCACATTTGCCAGATAAAGAAAACAAAATCTGGGGCGCCTGAATGGCTCAGTTGGTTAAGCGACTGCCTTCGACTCAGGTCATGATCCTGGAGACCCCGGATCGAGCCCCACATCGGGCTCCCTGCTCGGCAGGAAGCCTGCTTCTCCCTCTCTCGCTCCCCCTGCTTGTGTTCCCTCTCTGGCTGTGTTTCTGTCAAATAAATAAATAAAATCTTTAAAAAAAAAAAAAAAGAAAAAACAAAATCTTACTAGTGATAGGTAGGCTTTTTAACCAATTGTCTCTCTTCCCAGCACATACACATACACACCCTACTTCTCCATATACACCCTTCAATTACCTACTTGCTCTAAGGTGAAAATAAGCTCAGATGGTAATATTAAAAACAAGTAATCATTTAATTTTACATTACATTTATCATTATATATTTACATTATATTTTACAATTACCTACTTGCTCTAAGGTGAAAATAATCTCAGATAGCAATATTAAAAACAAGTAATCATTTAATTTTACATTATATTTTACATTATATTTCAGCAGCTTAGTGTTTCTTCTTGTTGCTTTGGCCTGCAATTCCTGTATACAATTTACAGTCTATAGCCACTGCTGGCTAGTGACCAGCAATATCAACATCACTGGAACTCATCAGAAATGTAGAGTATAAAGCCCCAACCCAGACCTGTATAATCAAAATCTCCATTTTATATACATACTAAAACTTGCTAACCCTCACCTGTACGATTTAATTCCACTCAGAGACAGAAGAAAATATAATTCCTCTTTGAAGATCTGCAGCTATTTAACCTTAGGGTAGGTCATAACCAAAATGTGATCCTCCTTATATAAAATGAAGGCTTGGAAACAGCCCCACCTACTCTAAAATCCTGTTAGTCCATAAGATGAAAGACTATTATAATTACAAAACATAACACCTAAGCAAAAAAAATAATAAATTATACTTACATATAATTTATATATAAATATATATATAAACATATACAGGGAGAAATATATTTCTAAGTACACACAAATTTTTTTCATTAACCAACCAAAAGATTCCACAAACACTTAAACTTCTTGGTCAAAATTCTTATTTAGCCAATGATTATTTAAAACTTCATTAGATTTGAATAATCCTACAAAATCATAAAAATACCATACATATGTATGTGTCAATATATATGCAGTTCTTTAGGTCAGAAACCCAACTTTATAAAGTTACCCTGTATCAACCACTGAAAGTAATCAAATCTGAGGATGAGCTTGGTGCTTCAACCGATAGTTATCATGAACTTAAAACCCCCTTTGGTGTTAGAATATTTGAATTTTATAGAACGTGAAAAGAAAAAAAAAAACCACTTTTATGTGCATCCTAGCTTTGCTACTACAATAACTTAAAAATATAAAAATAACAAAAGATATAATTATTCTTGCACAAAACAAACCTACATTTTACTTCCTTTGACTAGTGCAATTTAAGTTTTAAAGTATTGCTTCCCAAACCTTAATGTGTATATGAATTACCTGCAAATCTTATTAAAATGAAGATTCTGATTCAGAAGACGATGGCAGGGGTCTGAATGCCAAGCTCATACACAGAGAAAGTAGTAAGCTTCTAAAAAAAGTCCCATAAATGACAATATTTAGCCATGGTTTGCAAAGCACTGGCCTTGATAAGCACTGCTTTCCAATTAAATTCCTAACTGAGCAACTTCACATTTTTTCATCCTTATCTTACTTGACCCCCTCCTACAAATGTGATACTTAATTACGCAATCATTCTTAAAACCTAGATAATCTGTATCCTAATCTTCCTTCTACCTCTCTTTCTTTTTGATATCTCTCCCACGTTCCTCATACTTCATGTGGGTACATCACAGGATTCCATTCTTAGCTTCATCTCTTTTCCACTCTAATGCTGTGCCTGGATCACCTATAAGCTAATGGATCCAACTGCTGCATTTCCAGCCTACACATGTCTCCCAGTCTCAGCTCCATATTTTCAACTACCTAATAGATGTTTCTAACCTTTAGTCTTCAGGTACTTCCAACACAATTTATCTCAAACTGAACTCTTGATCAGTACGTTCCACCCCTAGAAACCAGCTTTTTCAACCCTGTATTAACTCTGTGACCAGTACCACGATCTGCCCATTTGTCCAAACCATATTTTAAGACTACCGTTCTCCCTCACAAGCTTCAATTAATCCCATCTTCTAATTTTTCCCAAATTTCATTCCTTCCTCTCTAGGGTCAGGATCAGATTTGACATAGATCATTTCTGACTTGGTTACCATAGTAATCTAATCAGTCTTCTTGCCTCCAATCTCATTTTCATCCTCAATCCCATTCTTCACATTCCTGTAATCTTGGCAAATGTAACTTGATAGTTCTCCCCTATTTAAAATTCACCAAGGATTAGGGGCGCCTGGGTGGCTCAGTTAGTTAAGCGACTGCCTTCGGCTCAGGTCATGATCCCGGAGGCCCGGGATCGAGCCCCACATTGGGCTTCCTGCTCGGCGGGAAGCCTGCTTCTCCCTCTCTCACTCCCCCTACTTGTGTTCCCTCTGTGGCTGTGTTTCTCTCTGTCAAATAAATAAAATCTTAAAAAAAAAAAAAAATTCACCAAGGATTTCCCTATTTCCTTTAGAAAAAAGTACTTTCTTTTGTCACATCATATAAAGCTCTTCACAATCTTGATTTTCTTTGCTCATCTCAACTCCCACCACTCCTTAATAGTCAACATGTACTCTTGCCATGTCAGGCTAGCTGCAGCTCCCTGAAAGTACCCCATTCTCTAATGCCTCCGTGTGTTTGCATAGGCTGTTTTTCCTTTGCTTAAAATGCCCTTATTTGGCTAAGAACTAATCTCCTTTTATGACTCTACTCAAGCATCACATGCTTTAAACTGCCCTTTCTAGTCACCTCAAGTCTGTTGGGTAACACTGCAAACTTGTGCTCCTTCTATTACAAGGTTTTCCCTATGCATACTTCTAGTCTAATACTTAGCCAGCTGTATTATAATTGCTGGTCTATTCATCTCCTCCACCAGACTGAACTGATCAATTAGTCCTTTTTAGAACAAAATTCCAGTATATGATTTGCTGAGGGGCACCGGGTGGGCAACAGTCGCTTGAGTGTCCCGCTCTTTGTTACAGCTCAGGTCGTGATCTCAGGGTCGTGGGATCAGGCCCTGCATGGTGCTCTGCAGAGTCTGCTTGAGACGCTCTTTCCCTCTTCCTCTGCCCCTCCCTGCTGCATGCTCACTGGCTCTCTTTCTCTCAAATAAGTAAATCTTTAAAAAAATAAATGAAAAGTGTTTGCTAAATAAACTATCTTGAAATAACAGTCATGAATAATTATTACTACTACATATTTAAACTATAAATAACTTCCAAAAACTGTCTAAGGTAACAAGTTTCTTCAGTTTATAGGCTTAACAGAACTTCAAAGACTTCATTAAACAAAGAAGTCCAAAATATTTAAGGCACTTAATTCCCAACACTCTAAAGGTATTTGTTAAAAATTAATAGCCTTTTCAATATTGTGTTAAACTAAGATTACTTTAATTTCATTAATGACAGTGTTGGACAAATAAAAGCACTGGTCTCTTTTCCAAAGGCTGGGGTAAAGAAGTATGGTAAAATGATAAGCATATTGTTCAGGTGGCCTAGGTTGGCATCCTGACTTCTACTTACTAGCTACATGACCTTAGATAACAATGAACATCTCCAAGCTTCAGAGTTTCTTCAAAGGAAAACAGAGATAAAATTGCTTATCTACACCTTAGGCTGTTTCAAATACTCAGTTATCAATGTGAAAATACTTCTATAAACCATGAACTGCTAAATAAATGTCAACTATTGTGTTAGCTTCCATTGACAGGTGCAAATTTGAAGTTTCATGGGCTACTTCAACCTCCATAACCTCCCCAAACTTCCCCTCCAATGACTGAAAATTCATAAATAAATTTAAGTTCCAGGACTGCCACAGCACAGGACTTAGTCATTAGTCCTCAAAATTCTTATCTGCTTGAAGACTTAAAGATATCTAATTTAATAGTAATCCCATATGTTCTTAACAAGAGGTTTTTTTTTTTAATAAATCTCAAAGTAAATCTCAAGGTAAGTTGTTGGTACAGTCATTTAAATTTCGGCTCCATTTTAAAAAATTAATTGGAGGACAAAAATCAGCAGGGAATATTTAGAGATACCTTCTTTTATTAACTATTTAGATTGGGTGCTACTGACAAATAAGCTTGATCTATTATAGACTAACTGACATTAAAGTTAAAAAGTTATCACTACAAAACCAAGACTTTTTTCACCCATATTTCTGGCTTATTTCTCAGATATGCTTGTTGGTCTATCAATCAGAAGAGAAAATTTGCTGCATTTTCAAAACTCAAAAAGTGATGAAGCACGTTAATTCTGCTCTCAGCAATATCCTTCTTTGTTAAATAGGGACTTATGGGGATTATGGCCTATATCAGGAAAACTGTTTTCAGTCCCTTCTCTGCAGTATTTATAAAAATAGGATTCCTAACCTTCAAGGGCAAAACTCCTTAAAAAAAAAAAAAAAGGTAAAAGAAAAAAGAAAATCTACTACAAAAGTCAGCACTTCGGTACCTGATTGTGGTAACAAGGCCAAAATCCAAGACGAAGCCCTTTATTGCACATCGTGTTCCAACGTCTTGGGCAGCCCCATCTTGCGACCTCTCCAGATTGGCTGCTCCTGCTCTCTCTACTGCAGAGAGAACTTCAATTAGAGAAATTCTGAAGCTCATAAATCTAAACTGGATACTCCCCTCACTGGAGGCAAGGATGGTAAGAATCATTCAAAAGATTCAAGTTAGAGGAGATTTCAAATAAATCCAAGTGGCTTGAAACCACTATAATGCAGGCAGCTGAGAGTCTTATTATGCAACAGTCTATTTACCTTAAAAAAAAAAAAATCTTAAGGGAAAGAATGGCAGCAAATCACTAGATAACCTGAAAAAACAGGTTATGTAATCATAAATCTCTAAAAAGTAAAATTCCTCCACTAAACGTGTGTTGAGTTTATATCTATGATAACAAGTTACAGCTGACCATTCATGTTTATTACAATCCTTATGAGAAAAGGAAGCAAGAAAATAACTAGGACATGTTATTAACTTCTTTCTGTGCCCTAAAGTAACTCACTGAAAAAATACCTGGTTAAAAACCACTGGTTAGGAAGGAGAGATTTCCCTGCTGACTTAAGCCTAGCTGCCCAAGCAAGGCTTTAGAAAAGGTCTTCACCTACAATAGTGCATAGGCAGAAGGAGCAGAGGCTATGGCGGTCTTCCTAGTGACACTTCCAAGTCACATAAATGGGATATGTTTCTGGGATAGACTGCCAACAAGTTACTGAAAGAAACGAAAACAGCAAAAACCTGGCAAATAAACAGGCCAATGCCCTCATGTGTTTATTATGACATAAGTCAGACTAAACTGAAGTTACCTTGGCACTACCAAATCTAAATCATATCCTCTATACTAACAGTACCTGATTTCTGAAAGACTGGATTAGTTTTCAAGCTGGTTTTCCATAAAGACTGTAATGATGTAAAACATATATAAAGCATTTCTTAGACCAAGCAAGTAACAAGCTACATCCCAAAGAACTTCAGCAATTATGATTTTTCAATTAAAGCAATAAACTAACGATCTGAATCACCTTTACCACCATGTTTTTATCAAAAGTGTGCTGGTATGTGCAAATGAAACAGAATGAGATTCATACTGTCAAGAAACTGTATTTACTAAACAATTTAACAATGATTTTATCTTACCTGAGTGTGAAAATTTGAAATGGTGGTTGTTTCAATATCTTTCTTGCCCAGAATCTCCATTTTCACAGGAGTGTTGGGGAAATTAAAAGCAAAGTAGTCCAAGAAGTCTGGGAGATAGGCAGCCGCTCCATGCACTATTGCTAACGCATAGTAAGCAGCATTTTTCTCATTTTCACTGAATGTCAAAGCAAGAAACTCCTCAGAAAATCTCTCCATCTCCATTGGAGACAAAAATGAGAGTTCATCCATGTAAGCATGAAGGACAAGTGCACCACCATTGGACTGGTGTTCCTCATGAATAAAGTTGCTAAATTTAGTACCTGTTTTTAAGAAATTTCTACGAATAGAATGTTCCTGGTGAGTCATAAAAGGTGTTTGTACTCCCTGGGGTACCCGATATTCTTGCATGCCCAAATTTAATCGGCACAGCTGTTCATCTTTCAGATACCTGAAGGACTCCTTATTAACTCCTGAAGTGCTATTTATTTGTCCTTGGGTGAGGATTTCCTTACTGATGCGGGTCAGGCCAGCACAGACGGTTTGTACTTCCTTATTGTACATTTTAAGGCGTCTTCCTCGCATATCTTCTCGGTGTTTCTTTTTCTTTTTCTTCTTTATTTTCTTCAAGACAAAATCATCAGCTCTCTGGGTTTTACCATTTTCATCTGGTGTTTCTGGCCACAATAATTAAAAAGAAGTTAGTTGCTAGGCCTAGTGTCAACATATAAACTTCTTACGGTACTTGACCTCAAATTAAATGGCCTATTCTCACTGTCTCTGAATTTGCCATGACAACTTACATGTTTATAAAATGAATGAGACGAAGATCTTAAAATACAGTTATATTCGGGTTGAAAACTATGCTAAAAAGTAGACAATGGATATGTAAGCATATAATTTAATATGACTTGCAAAATCAAAAGTAAAGGAAATAGCCAAGTAATTTCTTGTCTGCCATACTATATGGAGTATCTGGTCAGTAACCACTGTAAAATCTAAACTGAAGCTCATCATATTTTGCTATGATATAAATAGGTAAATCAAACAAAGGTGAATTAAGCTGTGACACCATTTTGCTTACCAAACTGGCATGACTTCTCCTTTTTTGGCATTCTCATATACTGTTGTTGGAAGTATAAATCGGTACAAATTCCAAGGAGGGCAATTTGGCACCCACCAAAATGGATATGTACACCAAAAGCCTTGAAAATATTTATAATTATCATACCCAGAAATTCCACTCCCAAATAAAAATTACCTAAGAAAATAACTAAAGATACACAAAAATATCCATGACAGTTATTTAGGGACTCCCACTTAAATGTCTATCCTAAGTAACAGGGCATTGATTAAATGCTGGTACCTACACACTGACAAAATACTAACCAGCCATTAAGAATTATATTACAAACGAAAAGAACTAATGAATTACGAGGTTATAAAATGCTTACATTGTCAATCATCCAGGAAGCATTCTCTACCAATTCATCCCTACCCAGTTTGGATAGCTATTCCTACCCTGTGCTTCCTTAGCACTGTACTTCCGTATCACAGAACTTACCACGCTCTATGTAATCACATATCCAATTTTTTACCTTTCCTCTAGACTACAAGCAATCTAACGTCAGAAACATATATCTTACCTTTCTTTCTGCATCTAAAGTGTATATAATATGACCCCACGTTTTTAATATTAAACAAACATTTATTAAGTACCCACTAAGTACCAGGGACATTTCTGGGCACTAGGGATATGGTGCTAAGACAGACACAATCCCCATTCTCTTGGACTCTACAATCTAGTTTGGCAAGAAAAACAAAGTATCAGTAAGCTACTCTAGATGCTGAGGAAAGTTCTCTTTGGGAGGTAACTTTTAGGCTGAGTCCTAAACAAGCCAGGCATGTTTTCTTGGGAAAAATATTCCAGGGAGAAGCAAAGGACCTAAAGAGAGGAAAAAGTCTGACTGATCTACCTATGTTTTGTACATATATTACACAGAAAGTACCTGAAGAAAAACATATCAAACTGTTAACGGTAGTTATCTAGGCCGGGAGGATTATAAATACCTAGATGTTTTCTTTTTGCTTACCTGTATTTTCTAATTTTCTACAATAAACACAGACTACTTTTATAATTAAAAATTTATTTTTAATTCTTAAGGGATTATCATGTACTGACAAACCCAAAACAGAATAGCATCATTCATTTACTAGTTCAAAAATATATCTAGCAAGAAATCTTTAGGATAAATATCAGGTATAGTCCTGACCAAACTTTCAAGTTCAATGTGGTATTTACTGTACAGAATTTTTCCACCCAACAACAGTATTTCTGACAGGATTAAAGTAATTCAGTGTTAAGACAGATACTCCAGGGCGCCTGGGTGGCTCAGTGGGTTAAAGCCTCTGCCTTTGGCTCAGGTCATGATCTCAGGGTCCTGGGATCAAGCAAGGCCCACGTGGTCGGGCTCTCTGCTCAGCAGGGAGCCTGCTTCCCCCTCTCTCTCTGCCTGCCTCTCTGCCTACTTGTGATCTCTTTGTCAAATAAATAAATAAATCTTAAAAAAAAAAAAAAAAAGACATACTCCAATTGATCCTATGCCTATACCTGGGAAGAACAAATCCAATAAAATTTACAGTAAATAATTTACATGGTATAAAATGCAAATATGATAGTTGTAGTACTCTATGCAAAATCATTCCAAATCACTAAATATTGCAAGTTATAAAGAACTTCTAAAGAAAATATTTAAAAGTGTAAGTCAGGGACTTTAAAGTGTATAGATACCAAATGACTTCCATTCTGTTTTATATCTGTTTTTAAACAAAAAGAAAATGCTTCATTTGCAAACATCACTTGTGATTAAACTGAGACCACATAGCAAAATATACATGTAATCAGAATGCTTAAGCTGGAAAGAGAAAAAGCAGTCCATCTTTTATTCTATATACAACTAAATCTTTGAGATTTTGTTAAAACACTTAGTAACAGTCATTTATATTTCTTATCAAATAAAATTAAATGTTTTTCCCCACATTAAAATTCGGTAATTTAGGCAATTCTCCGCAGCAACTAAATGTTAATGCCATTAAACACAAAGGTTAGACCAATTTTAAAAGTCATCTAATTACCCTCTGCTAAAGGTTTTAGCAATTTCACGGAAAAAGAAAAGAAACTATCTCTGAATAGATCTGTTATTTTAAGCTTCAGAGGAGGTATTTGGTATGCAGAAGATGAATTGTGACCTAGATCTGCCAATGAAATTAACACCAAGAAGGAGCTGCCTTGATTGTAACACATTTTCGATATTACTATCGGCTTACCAATGGTATTTCTAACATGGCCAAGTCTCTGTGGGTTTTATTCCAAACTCATTTATATGAGAACCACTCAAATCATCCAACATGAGTCCATCAAAAAAAACCACAGTACAAGGAAATGAAAGAACCTTAAACTGATAGTAATCTCATATTTCAACATGATTAAAAAGTTTAAAATATGAAATAAATGTTAATCTGTCTCCTCACTAATCCTGTTTTTCCAATTTTGATTCTTGACTAAGTGGTCGACTATGGAGAGCTCACCTTTGTTTACAGAGAAATTTAGACTACTTGTGTCATACCAGCTAACGAATTACAATGAATAAACAAAATTTACCTTTGAAATTATTGTGATGCCAACTAATTGAAAATGGCATACATATACAAAGTTATTAAAGGTTATTACAGTAAGTTAGCCCTTCTTGCACTATGAGAATATCAAGGCTGCCTTGCCTTGAATTAAAAACATTAATTAGGACGCCTGGGTGGCTCAGTTGTTAAGCATCTATCTGCCTTTGGCTCAGGTCATATCTCAGGGTCCTGGGATGGGGTCCCTGTCAGGCTCCCTGCTCAGCAGGGGTCTGTTTCTCCCTCTATTTCTTTCCCCTCCCCCCATTCCCCATTTTCTCTCTCTCAGATAAATAAAATCTTAAAAAAAATAAAAATAAAAAACATCAATTAAAAATCAATGTCTTTGCAATATAAATTTATCAAATCAGTATGTTGTACACCTTGCACAATGTTATATGTCAATTATATCTCAAAAAAAAAAAGTCTAAAGTTTTCACAATCCTTCCATTCCTGGATGACTGTTTCAAGCTTTCCAACAGAGAATATATTCAGGAAGTAACATTTTGAGTATTTCTACAGTGCAAAAACTAAATTTTATTGACATGAGTTCTTTTACAGAAAAAAGCCAAACCACATCTGTGATTTAGGAAAGCTTTCACATACCAAACTGTGAGAGCAAACATAAAGAGAAGTATGTAAGTCTACAGAGGAAGATATATTTATCTGAGAGACAAATTGCTGTCTTAAAAAAAAAAAAATTCGGGCGCCTGCGTGGCTCAGTGGGTTAAAGCCTCTGCCTTCGGCTCAGGTCATGATCTCAGGGTCCTGGGATCAAGGCCCACATCGGGCTCTCTGGTCAGCAGGGAGCCTCCTTCCTCCTCTTTCTGCCTGCCTCTCTGCCTAGTTGTGATCTCTCTCTGTGTCAAATAAATAAATAAAATCTTTAAAAAAAAAAGTCATTCTAACTGTAACTAAATTAATGCATGACACTATCAATAAAATCCTCATAAGAGTCCAAATGTCCACTGAGTCATGAATGGATAAAGAAAATGCGGTATGTATACACACACACTGGAATATTACTATTCAGCCATCAAAAAGAATGAAATCTTGCCATTTGCAGTGACGTGGATGGAGCTAGAGTCTACTATGCTAAGTGAAGTAAATTAACCAGGGAAAGACAAATACTGTATGATTTCACTCATGTGTGGAATTTAGGAAACAAAACAGATGAACATATGGGAAGGGGAAGAAAAAAAAGAGAGCGAGGGAAGCAAACCAAGAGAGACTTAAAGGTACAGAACAAACAGGGTTGCGGGAGGGAGGTGGGTGGGGGGTGGGCTAAATGGGTGATAGGTATTAAGGAGGGCACCTGTTATGTATGATGAGCACTAGCTGTTCTATGTAAATGATGAATCACTAAATTCTACACCTGAAACCAAAATAAAAATAAAATAAAATCCTCATATGTGCTAATATTATCAACTATCAAATAGCATAATTTATTTACATCACTATTTAAAGTTCTCATTGATGCAAAAAAATAGCTTTTTCTATCACAAAACTTAAATTTATATCACCATTCTCACACTTGAATTATAACTTAGAACTGAAAGAAATGTAATATCCTCAATTCTTAAAAATCATGGTTGCTACACATTTTCAAAGCAAGTACAATGTTTTATATTTTATTAATCTTAATAAAGAAAAGGGCTAAAGTTGTTTTTGGAAAATAAGTTTTTTAGTCTTATTGGGTATCTTTCCCTTTCCATACAAAAATCTGGCTAAAAAGGTCATTGTATGTTTATAACACTGCCTTACTTTACCTCCCATCCCTCCATATCCTGTTTGAGAGTGGCTGGCTGAATTTGAATCCCTGTCTTAGTACTTCCTCCCAGAATATTACCTTTTGCAACTTAATTTCTTCGGACCTTACTCCTCATTGGTAAAATGCGTGAAAGTAACAGTACATCCTCGTAAAACCAATGAGCAGAGTAAACAAAGCACATAAAGCACTTAAAATAGTCTTAGACTATAACAATACATGTTAACTACTATTACCTCAAAATAGTTGTAGAGGCAGTAAAGAGTGCTACACAAGCAGGTGCTTTACAGTTAGAGAGACCTAGCTTAATGTCCCAGCCCTACTACTTACTGCTTACAGTCTCTGGGAACACTCATTAACCTCTTTAAACTTCCATTTTCTCATTTCAAGATGTTAATTCCAGTATCCACCTCACAGAGTTCTTGTAAGGATTAAATAAGGCAATAAATATGAGGGCTTCATCACAGTACTGAATGCACAGTAAGTGCTCCCCACCTGTATTATCATTTTCACATATTATTAATATATTCCTTGAAATAACTTGCAATAACTCTTGAGATATCAAAAGTAGAGATAGAAATTACTGGGCCTAGAATACAATGTAGTATACTACAAGAGAATCCCATAAAAAGGAAAAAAAAAATCTGAAAGAGGGAAGAAAATTATTATTCACCAAGGGCCTACTAGGTATCATATATGCTGTCTCATTTTAATCCTCAAACAAACCAGTGAAGAAGATACATTAGTCCATTTTATAGAGAAGAAAACAGTTTGAAATAAGATATGTTACCTCTCGTAGGCCACAAAACAGTAGGTGAGAACCAAGTTTCAAACGCTCACCTTGTCAGGATTCCAAAACTCAAACTCTTTCCCATACGCTATTACACTACACTCTTCCCTTCTGCCTTCTCTATCAACTCTCTGCATCACTTCCTAAGATGATCAACTAAAATTACCTGGTTACAATTAATGAATTTGTGGAGGAGGAGGACGACCTATAAGAATCTCCAATAAAGGGAGCATTACTTCATTCTACAAAGATTTTACTGAGTGTCCATTACATGATAACTCTGCATGATCACAAAGATGGCATTATTTATGTTATACACAAATTTCATGCCCTAAAGGCTTTGCCCCCCCCCCCCGTAGGTAATTAAAGTATCTAGGTAATTAAAGTATCGGTCCCTAAAGTTGTTGCTCTGATAAAGGAGATGATCTTTTTATTTCAGTTATCTGTATAATCCCCAAATAATTCTTTTCTTATCACAAATAGGATTTGGATTTTAAATTCCTGCCAATAGCTTCCTGACATCACAGAAAATTACGATCAGTTGTCTCACTTGGGGATACTACCTGTGACAAAAAGTGGACAGTTGGTCAAATATGAAAAAAATGTGAGAAAAGGAAGGCTAATTCACAAGTGAACACAAAAGAGCAAAACTGTCACTTAATGACAGAGAAAAAAGCTAGGGGGACTGACTACCCTCCCTTTCCTTTTTTCTACAAAATATTAAAGCATTACTAAAATCGTAAATTTACTAAACAAGAATTGAAAGTAACTTCTGAGCAAATATGTTCTATGCTTCTTATGAGCAATATAAGATTTCAAAATACAAAGGTGCTTGTTACTTATGAGAAATAAAAAATATTTTATTATCTCTTTAGTTAACAATCCAAACATGCTTAGAGAAAAATGAAATGCAAAGTGGACCACAAGTCAAAAAAAAATGGGTCCTAAATTCAGTTCTACCACTTACTAACTAGAAAATCTTAAGCATGTCAACTTCACCTCTTCAAAACTCACTTTAGTTCCCATTTTAGAGATGAGAAATTGTTGTTTCAATTATTTATGAGCAACTCCAAACATCTGGAATCCAAAATCTCTGATTAACTAATACATGAAGTTGGATTGAGTACAGTTGGGCTGATGTGAAGGAACATGTCTTTCAGCAGAACAATCTACCTCAGAGATTGGCAAACTTTTTCTATAAAGAGCCAGACAGTAGTAAGCTTAGCAGCCCACGTGGTCTATCTCAACTCCTCTACTGTTCTAGTGTGAAAACTACCAGACAATACATTTGAATCAGTGGAGTGATGTTCCAATTTATTTCTGGACACTAAATTTAAATTTCTTGTGATTTTCATATGTCATGAGGTTTTCTTCAACCATTAAAATGTGAAGATCCTTACTTGACAAACTATACAAAAACAGGCAGTGGAACTCATTTTTTTTTTTTACAAATATGTAGATTTAATCCAATGGAGGAAGAAAAGTCTTTCAACAAAGGTGCTGGAACAACTGGAAACATGAACCTCAACCTGAACACCTCAAACCTTACACAAATAACTCATATGAAGCAGAGATTCAAAGGTAAAAGTTACCATTATAATACTTTAAGGAAAAAAAAATAAATGAAAATCTTTGGGACCTAAGCCTGGAGACCTTAGATCTGACACCAAAAGCACAATCCATAAAAAAGAAAAAAGGAAAAAAATTAGAGCTCAACAAAATTTACAACTTTTGCTCTGTGAAAGGAAACAGGGCACCTAGGTGGCTCAGTGGGTTAAAGCCTCTGCCTTCGGCTGAGGTCATGATCTCAGGGTCCTGACATCAAGCAAGGCCCTCATTGGGGCTCTCTGCTCAGCAGGGGCCTGCTTCCTCCTCTCTCTCTGCCTGCCTCTCTGCCTACTTGTGATCTCTCTTTCTGTCAAATAAATAAATAAAATCTTAAAAAAAAAAAAAAAAGAGGGAAACACGGAGCAACAAAAGTGGGAGGAAAGATTTGCAAACAATATATCTGACAAAGGACCCATACCTGTAATAAACAAAGACTTCCAAAATTCAACAGTAAGGGGGGAAAAAAAAGCAAACAACTAAATTAGAAAATGGGCAGAAGACATAAAGAGACACTTTACTGATGAAGATATACGGCCAGCAAATGATGACCAAAAAAGATGTTAAATATCACTAGCCACTAGGGAAATGCAACTTAAGTCCATGACGAGGTAATACTTATTACGCATCTATTAGAACAAATAAAATAAAAACAGTAATAATACCGGATACTGGCAAGGATGTGGAGAAAGCCGAAATCTCATACACTGCTGGTGGGAATGCAAAATTGTGCAGACATTTTAGAAAATAGTTTGGTAATAACTTAAAAAAAAAAAAAAAACCCTAAACATACATTTTTATGACCCAAAAATTGCATTCCCAGAGAAATAAATGAAAATTTACATCCACACAAAGACCTGAAAATGAACATTCATAGAAGCTTTATTCTAATAGCCAAACTGGAGAGCCAAAATGTCATTCAGTAGGTGAATGGTTAAACTGTGGTATGACTCTACCATAGGATACTACTCAGCAATGAAAAAGGAGTGAGCTATTGATACATACAACTTGAATGGATCTCAAGGACATCATGCTATGTGAAAAAAAAGCCTCAAAAGATCACATACTGTATTACTCCATTTATAATGTTCTCAAAATGATATAGAGTTGTAGAACAAATAGGTGGTTGTTAGAATTTAGGGAAGGTGAGGAGACATAGTTGGTACCTAAGACTGTCAAGGGATTAGCACAAGGAGTATCTTTGTGGTGATGGAATAGTTGTGGATCTTGATTGCAGTGGTGGTTAAACTAATCTACAGGTGATAAAATGGCACAGAATTATACACACACCATTGTAACAATGTCAATTTCCTGGTGTTGCTATTATACTGTAGTTATGTAATATGTAACCACTCAGAAAAACTAATGAAAGGTAAAAACTTCTCTGGACTGTTTTTGCAATTTCCTGTGAATATATGATTATCTCAAAATAAAAAGTTAAAATAGTTTCTGGAAAATCTAAGGATAAGGGTAGGAAGACATAACTCTGTAAATAAGAAAGGTCTACCTCCTTATTAATCTTAGAGTTGTTTCATGGACGAAGCTTGACAAAATAACAAAAGGCAGTTTTAAAAGTGCCTAGTATCAGCCACTGTTTTAAGTACTTTCCACATATTGCCCCCATTGAATCCACATAATAACCTTGTAAAACAAATACTACAACCCCACTGTACAGACAGAAAAACTGACGATGACAGAGGTTAAATTTGCCCCATGATCGAACAGTAAGTAATAGTTAAACTTAAATTGACTCCAAAGGTATGCCTCCTTGCACACCACTGTAACAAGTATAAAGATGCTCAGCAAAAAAAGTAAAGACATCCATTAAAGTGGGTGCAAAAGCCTGGATTAAACAAGGTTAAGCCAGTTTGTTTTCTGTGGGGTTCTCAGAACTTTTAAAATGCCAATGTCATGTAACTAGAAGGCTATAATTTTTCCCCCATGTGTAAGGGCAGGGAGCCCTTTCCTACAGAATATATAATTCAACAGTCCCTCACTCAAAACTTAAAATGTTTAAACTAGACTTATTATGGTGAACTTTCTACAATACATACACATATCGAATCGTTATGTTGTATACCTGAAACTAATACATTAAATTATATCTACTGTATTTCAATTAACCAAAAAAAGATAAGATGTTGAAACTACCAGATATTAACCCACTTCTTCACATATTGGCAAACTACAAATGTTTCAAGCTGTGCTAATCTGGTAGCCACTAGCCAAAAGAAACTAGAATTAAATAAAATTAAAAATTTAGTTCCTCAACTACACCAGCCATACTGAAGTCTTCAAGAACCACATATGACTGATGCTACCATATGGGACAGCATATATAGAACATTTCCATCACTAGAGAACAGTTCTTGTCAGATAGCACTGAGTTAAAGGTTTGTTTTTGTTTTTTAAAGAACACGGGGCCTGTGCAATCCTCAGAGAAGCACACTGTTGTTGATTATACGTGTAATTGCCACTATCTGACCATAAAAAGGGACTAGTCAGAAATTTTTGATGGAGCTGGCTACTGCCATTCTGATGCCAAGGCATGGGGAAGGGGGTAAGCAAAGAAGGGGAAAAAGTAAATACCATTAAAAAAAAAAAAAAAAAAAAAAAAAGAAAGGAACAACAAGCCGCTGGGGGAGGATGCTTGAACTGGGATTCAAGGATCTGGGTTCTACTCCCTATTACACCAATTATTCATTAAAATAAGAATTTTTTTAAGTTTGCACTTGGTACTAATTAGCTGTGACTTAATTAGACAAGTCTGTTCACTACTTTGGGCCTGGGTTTCCTCTTCCACAATATAAATATGAATTGGTTCATCTCGATGATTCCTTCTACATCTGTATGGTTAAAACACACGCTCACACACACACACAAGAAATTAGAAGACGAGATAAAAGAGCAAGACCACTGCATACTGGTGGTACAAACTGGCAGTCCTGTCAGATCGGCACAAGTTTTATTCTTGAAAATAACATCTGGATACCAACAAAGAAAGAAAGATTTCATTCAATTCAATAAGTATTTATTGAGCAATTATTTGCAACAAACTGCACTATTTGGAAGTGGCACCACAAAAAAACTGATTAAGTCAAAACCAAGTATATGGAAGGAATCCAAGACTCACAAAACTTTAGATTGAAAAACTTTGTTCATTAACATGTAATAACCCAGCTGCCCCAGTATTAAGAAATTCTAAATCTTAAAATCTTCTTAAGGAAACAGAACAAATTATATAATATCACATTAAAAAAATCCATGGTATAATCAAAATTCCTAACCGCCCCCCCAAGAGAATACAAATAAATGTTAGGTGTACTTGTGAACAAGAAAACGCCAATTTTGGTAAATCTAATTTCTCTAGATCCCACATTTAATTGGGTAGTCCTATATTTTCTGGATTCAATATTTTTTACTTTAGTGAGGGTTATTGGAGTTAAATAAATTCTCTTTGGGGGGGTGCCAGAAAGAATAAATTGCAACTGGAATTCTTGCTTCTAACTATTCATTACTACATGTTTCCCACTTTTCACAGGCACGGTTAGTCCTATTTCCTACGATCGAAAAGGAGAGAAAAACCTTCCCCAACCCTCTTCCCAGAATTAAGATTTAATATAAAAATTAAAAGCGATTTCACCTCCGGATAAAAAAGAGCACTACAAACTACGTTTGATATTTTACCTTGCAGAAGCTAAAGCAACCTGTGAGTCGAGTAACCTCTGTAATTCATTAAAGCCCCACACCATACCCGTGAATATTTTGGAGCCTAGGAGAGTGAACAGTAAAAATTTCCACCAAAGATAACAAGAAGAAAGGATTTTAGCGACAGGCCTTTACTTCAGAAAGGCAGCTTTTAATACCCCAGCTACTAATCCCACGCCGAGGACCGCGCGGCGCGGAAACCCTGGCGAATTTGAAAACAAACGTTGGTAAAGGCTCGGGATGAAGGGCGGGGGCGGGGAGGGGGAGTCTGGTAAGGGGGTTAGTAACTGACAGTTCGGCCTCGAAACGAGAAGCCTCAAGTAGGTCAGGCTGTGTCAACGGTCTGAAATCCAGAGTCCACCCCAGTGGGCTTAAGGGAGTAGAGCAGCAGGAGGTAAGTAGGGTTTGGCGTCTTTCAGTGCTAAAGGGGCGGGATATCAGAACTGAGAGAGACCTAGAGCCCAAGCTCGGGCCGGTTCGCCTGCTCTCACCTCTCTTGGGGGCCTTGATCAGAGGCACACCTCCAGTCCTCTCGCCGTTTTCCTGCTTGTCCTTGTGCTTGAGATCGCCAGGAACGCAGGAGCTGGGGTCACCATCGGAGCCGCGGTGGTGATGGTGCTTGTGCCGCTCCTTGTGGCCCTTATGCTTGGGCCCGGCCGCGCTCACCGTCAAGGGAGAGAAGGTGAAGAGGGCCGAGGTGCCTGGGGCCGGGAGCGGGGCAGCGACAGCGGGCCCGGCGGGTGCCAGCGAAGGTGGCGGCGGAGGCGGCAGGAGCAGAGGCTCAACAGGGCCTGGGACGGCTAGGGCTGCATTCGTTGACGGCAGCGGCCCGGGATGTTGGCGACTGCGACGCCGCCGATGAGGGGGAGCGAGAGGGGGGTCCTGGCTCGGCCGCCCCCGCTTCTCCTGAGACCCCCCACTGCTTGCTCGGCGCTGCCGCTTCACTCCCCGCGCTGAGACCCCAGCATGGGGTTTCTCCTTCCCTTCTTTGTCCGGCTCCTCCTGCGCCGCCACCGCCCGTACTACGCGCACCGCTCCGACCTGCGCAGCCATTTCACCCACAAACACACATTTAAATGGCCCGACCGCCCCCCCGTCCGCGTATCGCGCAAGCGCCGCCCGCGCACGGCCCGCTGGGCATTGGAGTCTCTCCCCCGCCCTCCACTTCTCGGCGGTTCTTCCTCCGGAGCTGAACATGCCGGAAGCGGCGGTTCCCGGCGCTTCGCCGCCGGCCTCACCGAGCGAGCTCTATTGTAAAGCACCCTGGGCCGCGCAGAGCCTCATGGGAGCGGTAGTTCCCTTGCGCCCCCGCCGCGTCCCCGGCTCTGGGAGTGGAGGAGCGGAAAGAGAGCGTGCGCCGAGTCACGCTTCGGGCTTACGACGCAACCGCCGCTGGGCGGAGAATTGCCGCCAACCGCCTTAACGGCCGAAACAATGTTAGTGGTTTTACAGAGTCTGTCGGCGACTTCCCGTTATCGTGTTCCTGTTCCCCTTCGTCATTTTACACGGAGTAGGTGGTCTCCATAGGTACTTTTAAATTTCGTAGTCCTCTCATAACCTTTGTGAGGTAGAAGAATCTGCGGCCTTTTTTCTTTGGACAAGCGATGAAATGAAGAGGAAAGGGAAATTGATCACATGTAAAATGATGGCGATTGGGGTTTAGAATCGAATCGAGCCGCAGTGAAAACATTTTTAAACCTCGTCGTGGGCACTGCTGGGGTTACAGTTCCAGGCGTAACAAGGCAGGTGCAAGAACTGCCGGGGAGCCTGGTGAGCGCCGCCCCCACCTCGCCTTTGAGCCGCGGCCCCTCTAAGCCTGGAGAGGTAGCGCCATCATTTATGTCGAATCCATCCACCAGTGATGAAAAAAATTCTAGACGGAAAAGCATGTTTTTAAATTTTTTTAAATAAGTTTTTTTTCAAGTCGCAAGTATAAGTTTGCATAAATTTGAGAACTGTGTCTACCACAGAACATTCCAGAAATCGTCCCTGTTCACCAAGGTTACTGCCCAGAAATTCATTCACAGTTCCAACGTCAAGATTTTAGATTTTACCTAAGATTGTGTTCATATGTTTGGTCCTTGATAAAGGTCTTTGGGCATAATTGATTACAATGAAGTACTCAGGAATACCACTAGTGCCTGGAGAAGTATTCAGCTAAATGAACGCTAAAGTTAGTTTTTCAAAGCAAAGTTTATTCAGCACCTATTGTAGACATTGTACTACAATAAACAGGTTAACATATCATCCAATTTGCCCTATCATTAGGCTTCCTAATGAAAGATATTGAAGAACAAATGCTGTTTAAGTATTTCGCGTTTCAAAAAGTTAAAAAAGGAACTTTCCTGAGTTTTTTTTTTTAAAAATCATTAGGAAAACTCATGAATCCTCTAACAATAATTTCCCACTAACTTACTTGTTACATAAAATTAGATTTGAAAACTCAGATTTTTCTAAAAGTAAGGCAGATCCACATTCATACAGAAAATTTTTTAAACCTCTGATTGGTTGGATATAAATTGCACATAGATATGTAAGACCTTTGAAATGAAAAATGCTATCAAAAGATAGCTGTTTTGCTGATTCTTCTTCTAGACTCGGTAACTGAATAACTTTGGTTAAAACTTATCAGAAATGTAGTTGAACATCTTGTTAGCAGAATATATCCAAATGCAGAAATGATTTTCTTTATTTACATATTTTATTCACTTAAAAGTTCTTTTCTTACTACTCTAGTTTTCCACCTTTGGGAAGATATGGCAAAAATAATTCCCAGGAAATAGTCATTGTCACAAGCACAAGTCAGACTTTGTGAAACACTTTCTATAGTAAATTCTGGCAATGTAAACATTCCATTGAGATCCAAGTCTGAAAAATATTTTGAAGTTTATATAGAAAAGTAGAATAAAAATAACTTTCAAAATGAAAAGTAAGTCCATTCTAAAACTGTTTCTCATACAGTGTTCTCTACATAAGTTCAAGTGACAAATTTATTTCCAGTTTCCAACCCAATATAAATGAGATGAAAATAAAATTTCTGCACTTATTTGAAGATTCTTTTCTAATATTGTTATTAACACATTACGGTATCTTCTTCATTGTTGAAATTATGAATATGAAAACCTTATTTTAGCTAATAGCATTTTAGTACTCTTATTTGCAGATGCACTTGCAGCCTATAATCCAAAGTTGTGTTAAATATTCCAAGTTGCTGGTGGTTTCCTTGGTCCTTTGGGTTTTGAAAAACGGTTTGCAAAACCTGAGAACAAAAATAAAATTGAATGAAATTTTTTTAGTATAGAAATGAATTCTTCAATTTTAGAGTATATTATAACATATGCAAGTACATGGACATTTCTCAAAAAGTTAGGCAATATCTTTGATTATTTTAATAATTGTAAGGGCATAGTACTTAATGCTTAAATGATGACAGAATACTAATAACATTTTAATTTTGTAGAACACTCACAAATTTAACAATGGTAATGATTGATGAAGAACCCTGGTTATAACAGCCTTTGGTAATTCATCATCTACGGTTGATTCTTGAACAGCATTTTCTTTAGCAAATATATATATGGCAAATAAAATATGTGTTAATCAATTGTTTATGTTATGGGTAAGACTTCTGATCAACAGTATGCTATTAGGAGTTAAGTTCTGGGAGATTTTAAGGTTTGCAGATTGTCAACTACTCAGAGGGCAGGGGGGCATCCCTTTCCCCCATATTGTTCAAGGATCAACTGTAATATCATTTTTCCCCAGTTTTATTGACATATTGACCTGTAACATATATAAGATTAAGGTCTACAACATGATGATTTGATACACATTTATATTGTGAAATGATTTCCACATTAAGGCAAAATAACACCTCCATCCCCTCATAAGATTACCTTTTTTCGTGGTAATGACATTTATGATTTACTCTAAACTTTCAAGTATATAATACAGTAGTGTTATAATTATCATGCTGTACATTAGACCCCAGAACTTATTCATCTTACAGCTGAAGTTTGTACCCTTTGGCCAACATCTCTCCATTTCCCCTAGCCACTGGCAACCACTGTTCTACTCTATATTTCCACGAGTTTGGCTTTTTTAGATTATGCATATAACTGAAAATATACAGTATTTGTCTTTCTCTAGCTGACTTATTTCAGTATAATGCCCATAAGTTTCATCCATGTTATCTCAAACAACAGGATTTCCTACTTTTTTATGGCTGAAAAATATATACATATATATAATGTATATATACATATTTTCTTCATCCATTCATCTGTCAGGTGGAGATTTAAGTTGTTTCCATGTCTTGTCTATTTTAAATAGCAGCGCAATGAACATGAGGTGCAGATATCTCTTCTAAGGTAATGATTTCATTTCCTTTGGAGATATACGCAGAAGTAGGATTGCTGGATCATATGATGGTTCTATTTTTCGTGTTTTCACGAACCTTGGTACTGTTTTCCATAATGGCTGTACCAATTTACATTCACTCCAGCCTTATACAAGGGTTCTCCTTTCTCCGCAGCCTACCTAGTACTGTCTGTTGTCTTTTTGATAATGGCCATTCTGACAGATTTGGTTTTGATTTGCATTGCCCTGATGATTAGTGATATACCAGGCATCTTTTCACATACCTGTTGACCATGCATACTTTTTCAGAAAAATGTGTATTCAAGTCCTTTGCCCATATTTTAATTGAATTGTTTGGCTTTTGGTTTTTGGTTTTTTGGGGTTTTTTTAAGATTTTATTTATTTGACAGAAACACAACTAAGGCACCTGGGTGGCTCAGTGGGTTAAAGTCCCTGCCTTCGGCTCAGGTCATGATCTCAGGGTCCTGGGATCTAGGCCTGCATCAGGCTCTCTGCTCAGCACGAAGCCTGCTTCCTCCTCTCTCTGCCTATGTGTGTGATCTCTCTCTCTGTGAAATAAATATATTTTTTAAAAAGAAAAGAAAGAGGACTTTAAAAAAAGAAGAAGAAGAAAAGAAAAACAGCTAGACAGAGAGCACAAGCAGGGGGAGTGACAGAGGGAGAAGCAGGCTTCCAGCAGAACAGGGAGCCCGATGCGGGGCTCAATCCCTGGACTCCAAGATCATGACCTGAGCCAAAGGCAGACGCTTAACGACTGAGCCACCCAGGCGCCCAAAGTTTGTTTTTTAAAGTAATGTCTACATCTGCATCTTTTCACCCACCACACACTCCTACAAAGTTAAAAAAAAAAAAAAAAAACCTGGGAAATTTCAATTTCAGAAAAATAAGCATTGTTGCTTTACAGAATTATTGTATTAAACTCAATTATATTTCTACTTCTGCCCAGAAAGCAATTTACTAAGGTATTCTGTTTGAAATACTTAGAAAAATAAACTAATAAAAAAATCCTGGAAAACTAGGTAGTTAATCACTTTTACTTATCTGTCTCCTCAAACACTTCCCTCTGCCCCCCCCCCCACCAATACCACAAAAGGAGGAAAACAAGGAAATTTTGCTCAACCAATGAAAACTATTTCTGGGTCCTTTCAAAAAGATCTACAGGTTGATAACATTGTCTCTTTATCACCTCAACATAGGACTTTTTGATGATGGTATATTTTCAAGGTACTCTGAAGGCAACTTTAGGTGCTCAAATTGAACAATGAAAGCTTTGAACAGAACTGATGAAAAGATCAGATATTTGTTAAAGCATCCAGCACAGTGTCTGACACATTGTAACTCTTTAAGTGTTGCTTCAGTCAGAACCACAAAAACACTATACCAGAACTAAAAGAAAAAGAGAAGAAAAGAACATAAAAACAAGAACCCTACTAATAATGAATTTAATAATAGAACCGCTAAATTCTATACCTGAAACTAGTATCACACTGTATGTTAATTAACTGGAATTTAAATAAAAACTTAAATACCAGAGCAAAAAATTTTAATAATAGTGCTTTTAAAAAATTGGGGAGAGAAGCATACAGCCAAGTTCATGTACATTTTACTTCTTTGAGTGATAAAAAAGAAAATAGAAGGAAAAATACTTCAGGTTAAATAGTTTCATACATATAGTTACAAACTCATCTACTGAGTCCAGATAGCTTGACTATAACCCAAGTGGACTGAGAATAGAAGTAAGAACATAATATACAAGTACTAAGTATCTGAAATTTAAGGAATACCTACATTCAGTCTTTTTCACTAATCAATTCTGAAGAGTTTAGAACAAGAATGAGGTACCTTTTTTTGCATGTAGGTCAATTCAGGAAAAATAAAAATGTTTATAAACCACAAAATTTTTAAATTCGCATTTAGATACCTTTTTAAGTAAAATATTACTGCAATTTATATTGCTTCCTTTCTAAAAAAGAGCCAATGAAAGAGTTGTACTTTTAAATAAATAAATATTCAAATCTAAGCATATTTGAGAAGAAACAATACGGAGGAAGCTCTCTAATATTTTATCTTCATATTAGTTCACAGATTGTTATAAAGTTAGATGGGTCATGAGTTACTCAAGTGGTTTCACAGATTAAGAGAAAAGGAAGCAAGGGAACAGTTGTGTTCCAGGCAGAGTTTGGTGCCTTTTTCATAAGTTCTATAATAATCTATATGAATTTTTTAACTAAATGATTTCATAAGAATAATAACTTCTTTTTTCCTAACATTTTAAACCTTGGAGTTAACGTAATCCAGATAAAATTTTACAGCCCAAGAAACATATCCAGAGATGCTAGCTAAACATTGGCCAAGGTGGAATGAATGGAGGCCATAATCCAGGCATGGCAGAGTTACTACCGTTTCACTAAAATCTTTCCTTGCTTCTTCAGGAATAGAATTATATCTCAGCAACTGCCTCCCCAGCATTATTACATTTCCCAGTCACTCTTGCAATTTGGATGTAGCATATGTCCAAATTATCTTCTAGGGAATATGAGATGACATGATGTTGGCACTTCCAAGCCAGTACCTTAAGACCAGAAGAGGAGGCCACACCTTTTACACACTTTCCTCTCATCTTCTTGCCACCTGCAATCTGGATGTGGTAGCAACCCTGTTCTAGCCATACAAACAAGAACAATACCACAGAGAAGCAGTTCTCAAGGTATTGTCCTAGGGAATCTTAGGGGGCTCCCAGACCATTTCAGCGGTTCTGCTTTTTAGGTAATCATCATATTTAGGAATAATAGACCACATGAGTTACTATACTTCTTATAAAAATTTGAAGTATATGTGATACTATCTTAAAGAGTATTATGAATTTATGTCATACAGAATGATGGGATGCTTAAAATAATATAAAATTATTTTAAGTTTATATTAGGGGCAATGGGGACAAACAATTCCTTTAAATTGTCAGAATTGCCCTTCAGCTTCTATATATAAGACTAGATAGCAACTGTTGTTAATATCATACTTGCATATTTTTTATAACTTTGATTAGATATGAACTGGAGTATCATAGCATCTCAGAGTTTCATTTGGCTTTGGCTAGTCACATTCACTCACTACATGCCAACAGAGTCATTTTGTTACCTAGATTCACTTTCTGCTATGCTAGGCATTTCAGTCCCAGGTCAGATGTTAAGAAGTGGCCAAAAATGAAAAGATAAATTGCATGGAAAGAATATAAACATAAGGACCTATATATCAACCTTGAATCATAGTTTAGGTTGTATCACACTATAAGATAAACATTTTTAAAAAACTGTTGGAAAATACCACACATACCAAAATTCAGAAAGGAACTAGAGCAATTTGACTGGACAGAGTCCGTAGGCTTGTTTGGCGGGGAAGAATTACAGATACCTGGAATCAAAAGAAAAAAATGTAAGGAAAAAAAATGAAAGCAGACTTCAATTACTGTTTTTCAGACCACATAATTTTGGAATTAAACTTTTCCTCCAAAGTAATGCTCCCAAATAAACATATTACTATATAATAAAACAAAATACAGATGCTTACAAATGGGTGAACATTATAATCTCATTTTTGTGTGAGTATTTTAAGTTTTTTTTTTCCTTTGGAAACAGATTGTCTAGTAAAGCCCAACACTAAAGAGAGATCACCAGAGTATTCAGAAATAACATCCACTCCACTGTGAATCAGCTTCTTGGATGAATTCACATTGTGGTTTTTTATTTCATTTTACTTTGCACTCCGATCACTTTTTTTTTTCTTTTTGAGAGAGAGAGAGAGAGAAAGAGAAAGAGGGAGCCCATGCAGGGGAGTGAGGGAGGGGAGGGGGACAGAGGGAGAGAAAATCCTAAGCAAGCTCCACGCGGGATCTCATGACCCTGAGACCATGACCCTGAGTCAAAATGAAGAAGATGATGCCTAACCAACAGAGCCACCAAGATGCCCCTGCACTCATCACTTTTAGCATGTTTTTAAATAATTTTTTTTTGCACATTAGTTCATCCACAGCATACGGTTTTTCTTACCGTATCCTTTACTCCTGAATATTTTTCTTCACTTTCCAGCCTATCTTTTTCCCAGTATAGATGATGCTAGTTAGGCCCAGAATCTTGCAAAAGCACTGTTATATCACTTTGTTTTGCTATTTTAGCTACTTACAGGTAGGTTTAAAAATATGTTTCTCTTCCCAGCACTTTAATATATTCATGTAACAGTGTTTGTTCAATTTTAAAAACAATTCAGTGAAAACATCATCCACATTTTGCATATGTACTACCTAGCAGTGAAAAAAGATTTCAGGATTGTATAAGCCTCCTATAAGACTTTCTGTAAAAAGAGCATATGATTAGGGAGAAATTATTAAATATTCACCTTTTTTGTTTTCAACATTTTGAGTGTACAGTGTGAAGACTGCATCTCTATGTTTGTAAACACTTGCCTAATGCTAGTATTCAAGAAAAACCCCCTCTTCGCAGAGGTACTTGAGTTTGAATCACTACAGTACATAGTAAATTTCAATCAGATTCAATTAAAATATATATTTACTGAATGTCTTTTATGTGCCAGGCATTAGGCTAGGCACTCAGGAAAGAGGCATGAAGTGAGTGAAGGTGAGAAATTCAGGGCATATCAAACATCACTAAACTACATGTGAGCTGAGAGTAGTACACATCCTTCAGAAAGAAAACAATTATGTCCAAAGGGAATGTTGGGGGGTTTTTTGTTTTGTTTTTTTGTTTGTTTTGTTCTGTTTTTTTTGTTTGTTTGTTTTATCACAGGGGACAAAGAATCAGCAAATATATATATCAGAGGGAACAGCCGTTTTGCATATTGGCTTGTCACAGTTTGGTTTGCTTTTTTTGTTTCTCTTTCAAAATGGCAGTGCCATATGGTTGAACTTAATATACTTGTAAGTACCTAGTTTTGTTAAGTTATTATATAAATAAGACTGATTATCCTATAACTTACTTTTCTCATTTAATGAAATATCTTGAATTTTTTCCTATGGCAGTTGCAATAGAACTGTATTATGTCACAGATGTTCTTATGCTGCCTTCCCAGCATTAATTCCTCCTCCTTCTGATAACAGAACTTGAGTTTTCCTCTACGAAACCACCCTTCCCCAATTATCAGCTCCCATATTTCTGGTGAAGTTGATTCTACTTTTTGATCAAGGAACTGACCCAAGGCTAGGGCTAATTTTTAGATGGTACATTGCCATGGTCGTACCACTCACTTAGGTCTGACTTCATTTCTTATTGGTCAGTGTCCATGTGTAACAATTGTTAAACATTTTAATAATAGTTAACAGTATGACAGTATGACTGTGCTCTGCTTAGTCAGAGTACACTGGCAATAATTGGTTCAAGGATGGGCAAATGAACCAAACCAAGACAATCAGGCCCCATCAGCCCTAGTCATCAGACTGTTGCTTGAGCAACCAGGAAAGAGCTCATTTTTTCCATCACAAGCCTGAAACCACACGGTAAAAGCCTCCGCATCAATGAGCAACACAGAGTAAAACAAAGCTGGAGATAAGGAATGAGATTAGGTCCTGATTATATCATTTGAACTCTTGGTTACAGGCCAATGAATTCCCCTTTTCCACTTAAGCTAGCTTAAGTTGGGTTTTCTATCACTTGCGACTGAAGGATACCTGAATAATGTTTCCCACCAAAAGTAGGCACCAGCATCATGGTTGATAGCTTCAATTCTTGTCACCCTATAATTCGTTCTCGCCAGAGCAACCAGGAGGACCTTTTTTTTTTTTTTAAAGATTTTATTTATTTGAGAGAGAGAAACACAGCCAGAGAGGGCACACAAGCAGGGGGAGTGAGAGAGGGAGAAGCAGGCTTCCCGCCGAGCAGGGAGCTGGATGTGGGACTCGATCCTGGGTCTCCGGGATCATGACCTGAGCTGAAGGCAGTCGCCCAACCAACTGAGCCACCCAGGCGCCCCTAGGAGGACCTTTTTAAAAAACAGATCATGTAACATCTCCGCCTAAAGCTCTTCAATGACTTCCCATTGCATTAGAATAAACTCTAAACTACTTAATGTCACCCGTAAAGATTTAATGACCTTCTCCCCCACCTCCACCATCTTGTCAGCCACACTTTATTGCTCTGTCCTTTTGGTACCATGCGGCTGTGATGGCTTCCTTTCAGTTCCTACAACACACCAAGCTCAGACCTCAGAGAGTTTGAGTATGCTGTTCCCTTTATCTGGAGGGCTCCTCTCCCCACTTTTCTCCTGGCTGGCTACTCCTTCATTTCTCAGGTTTAATCATCACTTAGAAAGGGCCTCCTAGACCACTCTTCCTAAAATCCCTTTGTTATTCTCTCTCACAGTTACCCTCTTGGTCTCCTGCATAGCATTTTTTCACCATGTGTTAGTATGTACGTATCTGTGAATTGTTTGATATCTGAATCCCTCACTAGACGTAAGTTCCACAGATGCATAGCCCAATACCTGTTGTGCTTACTGTCATATTCCCAGTGCCTTACAGAATGCCTGGCACATAGTAGGCACTCGGGGAATAGTCACTGAATATGCTTAAATGTAAGCTTAAAACAACAGATAGGGCGCCTGGGTGGCTCAGTGCGTTAAAGCCTCTGCTTTCGGCTCAGGTCATGATCTCAGGGTCCTGGGATCGAGGCCCACACCGGGCTCTCTGCTCAGCAGGAAGCCTGCTTCCTCCTCTCTCTCTGCCTGCCTCTCTGCCTACTTGTGATCTCTCTTTCTGTCAAATAAATAAATAAAATCTTTAAAAAAAAAAAAAACAGATAAAGAATCCTCATTCTATTAAAAGTAAGACCAGCTTTAACTACAGACCAGTAAGAGATCTAGGCAAAAGCGAGAACATCTAGACTTCAGGAGTCATGAACCCTCTGGAAGGGTCAGAGAACACATACCCGAGTACAGGCAGATAAATCTAAAGCTTCAGGATATTTCGAGGGCCAGATATTTTCTTCATTTAAGGACAAAAGACCAAAGGATGAAGGCAACTGAGAAATTGAAATTGGCTTAGATCTAGAGAGTGATCTGGGAGGTCTTATTTAGAAATAAGAATCTCTGAGAGTCCCACGTACTGAATCTATGCCAACCTAAATTTACCTGAAGTTTCTGTGTCTTTGATATCCCCAAGATAGGGTTGGAGCTATACAAAAGAAGTCTCTCTCCTTTACTATTTATTTTTTTTAATTTATTTTTAATGAGAAAGAAAATGGTGTTTCTTAAGCTAAGCTATTCCAACTAACCTGGCTAGCTATTCAAGTCAGTCACTTCTTTGCTTTAGGCTGTTTTATTTCCCCTATTTTATACTGCAGCTTTCCCGGAAATGTTTAAATTCTCTTTTGACTCACATTAGAGGAAAGAGTACATTTTCCAATCATACTTTAGCCATCATAGGTGAGAAATCCATTCACTTCTAAGATCAGGCATAGTGTCAATGAAAGCAGGCTAGCACAAGTTTATTGATGGGGAAGTGAAGAGAAAACTTAGCAGAAATAGGTAAGATTCAGCCATAACCTTTTTCTATAGATACCATAAATTATGTTTTCTCAGCGCTCTTTGTCCCTCTCTATAATACCAGTATAATGCCAAATAGCTTTTCGGTCCTTGATGATTAACCAAGTGGGTCAAATTTATAAAAAGTATATCACTATTTTTTAAATGTACTTTGTAGTTATAAATAAGAATTTCTCAGATAATCAATTTCCCACAGTTTCAGGAGTCTTTTGGTTTTGTTTTCATTACAGTATAGCAAAAATAATAAGCAACAGACTTTTATTACTAATAATACTTGGCAAAAATGGAAACGTGTCAATACTTTGCTTCTTTCATTAAATCAACACATTTGTTTCACAATATGCTTTTCTATGACTGTTTTCAAAGAAAATACAACCAAGGTTAGACTGCTAGAAATTTTAAATGACACACTTGTATGACAGCATCTCAGAATGGGTGGAAAGTGCTAAACATCATATTGTTATTCCTGTCTGTTAAAAACAAACTCCCCCTCCCCTTACTTGCTTCCAATATTAGCATTGTGGAGCCTCACAGGCTACAAAAGGCTTCCTTCTGACACAAAGGGCCCTAGCAAGGCTCTGCAGAGGAATAATATTGTTAATGTTTTCACAGAGTGGTTATATAAGGAAAAATTACATAATTGTGAAAGTGTATATGTATTCCAAAAAACAAGTAAAAAGAAACTTACTCTTTTTCACATTTCTCAAAATTTTCAAACTCTACAAAAATGAAAAGGAAAATATTAGTTTTTTCTTGTTTTCCTATGAAATACAAAATACTTTAATCAAGTAGAAATATAGATTTCAGTTGAAAGGATTTAATTTCCTTTAAAATAGCCATCTAATGCACAAAATTATTTTTCTATCTCACTATTTTAACTCAGTGCAAATTCTCTACTTGATTCTACTTACTATTTTTTCCCATCCACATAAGAATAACTCTATGTATTTAGAAGTAGTGCTGTCAAAACATCAGGAAAAAAAAGGAGTTCCTACTTCTTTCTTTTGGACCATTCTAGAAACCACATTGTCTTCCAAAGGTAGCTGTGGTACACAGCCATTCCCATTCTAGCCAAGAACTTGTGCTAATCATACTCCGAACTAAATTTACTAAGGTCCACTCCATAATATTACTATGCTACTTTCTCCATCCATTCAGTAAACCCACTATGCCTCCTTTATCGCAAAGTCCCTAACTTAGCTCTTCAGGAACCGTCCCATATTTCTTCTTTTCTTCACATACCTTGGCATGTATGTTTTTAATCTGTTTCACAGTATTTTGCTCTTTTTGATATCTTCATGTTGTTTCTCATACAGGCATTCTGTCCCAATGGATGAACTGTTCTCTTTTCAAGGACACGTAGATATACTTTAGGACATTTCTATTTTCCTAATACCTAACTGAAGTGTACTTTTCTATATAATAGGTATTTAATAAATTCTTTTTGGAGGGAACTTTTTGATTTAAATTTTTAAAAATAAATCATTAATTTATAATTCAAAATACTGTAGTCAAAATGCTCCCATCTACCCAGTTTCTGGCCCTTCCTTCCAGAGTCACTTGTAACATACAATACAAATATAGATCATATTTTTTACCTTTTAAGGAATAATTAATAAATTATAAATAAATACCCTGAGAGAGTCCTCATTCCTTTTTTAACTATATAGTATTTCATTATATGCATATACTATGATGTATGATTTATTTAATCAGTTACCCTAATGATTAATGGTCTTGTTCCCAATCAGCTATTCTTATAAATAATCTAATTTCCATCTTTATTCTGGCAGCAGGGGAGGGGTGAAGAATGTGAACACCTTCCCAAGTGAAAAGACTCTGGCATGTTTCTTAAAACTCCCATCTTTTTTACCTTAGTCCTTGTGAAACCTTTTCCAAGAGTCTTCAATGTCTGTTTTGAAGATGTTGAATTTTCCATGGTATTAAGACAGCTAGTAGAATAAGTCTTTAAAGGCTGAGCTTGCATACCTTAAAAAAAATATTTTTTTTGTTGCATTGCTTTTTAAGCCTTTGGGATATGTATAGTTATATATTCAGTAATTCTTAGCTTGGCTTTTTCATGCATTATTTTTACAATACATTATGTTTTTTTTTTGAATGTATTATTTTTATCTTGTTTAATTATTCTTTTTTTTTAAAGATTTTATTTATTTATTTGACAGAGAGAAACACAGGAAGAGAGGGAACACAGCAGAGGGAGTGAGAGAGGGAGAAGCAGGCTTCTCGCCAAGCAGGGAGCCCGACGTGGGGGTCGATCCCGGGTCTCCAGGATCATGACCTGAGCCGAAGGCAGTCGCCCAACCAACTGAGCCACCCAGGTGCCCCTTGTTTAATTATTCTTTATACCTTTACCATTTAAGTCCTACTTTATTGTTAATCTTTTAGTAGTCTCATTTTTTTTTTAAATGGCTGTTTCTTTTTTTTTAATATTTTATTTTATTTATTTGACAGAGAGAGAGAGATCACAAGTAGACAGAGAGACAGGCAGAGAGAGGAGGAAGCAGGCTCCCTGCTGAGCAGGGAGCCCGATGCGGGCCTTGATCTCAGGACCCTGAGATCATGACCTGAGCCGAAGGCAGAGGCTTTAACCCACTGAGCCACCCAGGCGCCCAGTAGTCTCATTTTTATAGCCTTTTCGAGAAGAAGGTACTAGTCACTTACAATCTTCATCAGCAAGAATGAAGGACTCCAAGGTTCTTTCTGGGAGTGGAGGTGGAGAGGGAGAAGAACGATCTTGATGTAGATCTGTGATAAAGAAGAGTAGACAACAAAAGAAAACAAAACAAAAATCCATCAATTAAAAGTTAGAAGTCAAAACCCTTATTTGGTGTTGTATAACTTTTCCAACTTTTCAGTACTAACCTACAACAAGCAAATAAAAAAATAATCTGAACAATAACTGGAGCCTCAAGAATTTTGTTGTTCTAGCTTTTAGCCAATAAGCCTATGTGATTTTCCAAAGAAATTGAACTTGATATTAATCAAGCTTCTAGTTCTAACTGCCATTTTACGTAGAATTCTAAGGATAGTGTAACATATTAATAGATAAAACCATGAGAATATAAACAACAAAAATCTAGAATTTTCACAGTCTTTAGGACAAATGACCCACGCTCTTCTACAAATAAATGGCATGAGGAAATAAAAAGGAGTTAAAACTGTTACAGATTTTAAAAGACTTAACAAATATATAAACCAAATGCAATGTGTAGACTTTGAATCCTGATGCATATAAACCAACTGTAAAAAGACATTTTTGAGGCAATTTGAGAAAACTGAATAAAATCTGGATATTAGATCATATTAAGGGATTATTGTTAATTCCATTGGTGTGATAATGCTACAATGGTAGGCTTAAAATGTGTCTGGAATTTTCCATAATATAAAGAATTTTAAATAATAGAGCTATTTTCCCACAATATAAGTCCTGAAGATACAAAGAGTGTATGATAATCTCATTATACAGTGCTGAATATAATTACATACTATATTAATGTCTTTTGAAACTGAAAATGTGGCTCAGTGCTAGAGTTTCACCTATCTTTGGTCTTAGTGTTCTTTAGGCCTTGCGATTTGTCTCTAAAGCAAGTTCTCTTGTTTCCTTCTTATACACTAGGTGATATGCAAAAGTAAAGTACAATCTTTATTTCCAGCACCTAATATAATAACTGGCATATAGTAGGCACTTAATAAATATTTGATAACTACTCTGAAATTGCTTATCATATTCCAGTTTGCTATTAGAAAATACACTGAGAACTAAAGCTAACTTGCAGTGCATGATATCCTTCCAAATAGCTTCCCAAAATACCACTTTCTTTTTTTTTAAATTTTATTTATTTATTTGACAGAGACACAGTGGGAGAGGGAACACAAGCAGGGGCAGAGGGAGAGAGAGAAGCAGGCTCCCCGCTGAGCAGGGACCCTGATGCAGGGCTCTATCCCAGGATCCTGGGGTCGACCTGAGTCGAAGCCAGCTGCTTAAGGAGTAAACCACCCAGGCGCCTCCTAAAATGCCACTTTCATATTATTTCTCCCCGATGAAGAACATACAATGCTTATTACTTATTGCATTAAATCTAAATTATTCTGCCTCGCTCTGTGTATGTATGATAGAATACACATAAGAAAATTTGCTATTAATGACAGTACACTTACAGTGGTGTGTAACCCTCATCAGTATTTCAGAAGCATTTTCATGACCCTAAAAAGAAACTCCATATCCATTTAGCAGTCACTTCACATTCCCTCCAGATTAGATTGGCAACCACAAATCTGCTTCCTCTATATATAGATTTCCTTGACCTGGATATTTTATCTGCCTAACTTTAAAATCCTTCAGAATCTTTCCACATTTTATCTAAATTTATTTTCCATAGTTCCCAGAATAGATCCTCTATTGCAATTAAATGAAACTACTCACCATTTCTCTATACTCATCATGCTTATTTCTACACTTTAAGTCAATGTTACCCTGATTCTATCTCCTGGAATTCCCTTCTTTTTCCTCTGTTAACCCATATTCTTAAATGTCTTTCTTCTACTCAGTGAAGCCTTTCCTAACCACTCCAGCGATACCTCATTTTCCCCCCACAATCCTGGTGATTATAATCAGTCCAGGCAGATTATCAGTTAATGGTTCCAAGTAAGTACTAATTTTGCCTACCCAATTTGAATATAAACATTAAACAGTACCTTTTCTTGTATATCTTGACTATTCTAACACTGTATAAAGCATATAGAACTTGCTTAGGAATTGCTCATTTAATAATTATCTAATAACATGGTAATAGGTAACTCTTAAACAGAGCTTATCATTTGATAACTACTATGTTAAAAGCTTTATATGTATTGTCTCTTACCCTTACAAAAATCCTCTAAGAAGGTCTATTATCCTCATATTATAAATAAGGAAAATCAATGGAGAAAGTATATAATTTAACCAAGGTTATGCATTTTGATAACTACTGGTAGCCTAAGATTTGAATTAAAGGCTATCTGACTCCTGGGGCACCTGGGTGGCTCAGTTGGTTAAGCGACTGCCTTCGGCTCAGGTCATAATCCTGGAGACCGGGATTGAGTCCCACATCAGGCTCCCTGCTCGACGGGAAGCCTGCTTCTCCCTCCTGCCTCTGGCTGTGTTTCTCTCTGTCAAATAAATAAAATCTTAAAAAATAAATAAATAAATAGATAGATAAATAAATAAATAAATAAATAAAGGCTATCTGACTCCAAAGCCTATGCTCATTAACCTCTATGTTAAACTACCTATGTAATTTGAATAATATGTTCATATGAATAATTATGTATGTAAAATACCTATATGTGCCTAATAAATGTTAGCCATGAACGTTGTTATTTGATGCATAGAACAAGCAAAACTCAGAGTGCCTGGGTGGCTCAGTCAATTAAGCGTCTGTCTTCAGCTCAAGTCACCATCCTGGAGTCCCCGGAATGGAGCCCCATGGCCGGCTCCCTGTTCAGGGATATAACCTTGTATGTTATTAACATACAAGGGAGTCTGCTTCTCCCTTGCCCTTTGCCCCTCACCCTGCTCCTTCTGTCTCTCTCTCTTTCTCTCTTTCTCTCTCTCTCTCCCATTCTCTCTCTCTCAAATAAATAAAATCTTAAAAAAATAAGAAAGTACTGGAGAAGCAACCCCAAGTTAAAGATCTAAAAACTCAAACTAAAAAGAATCAAACTGCTAACAGTGATAAAACCTATAAAACAGAAATGCTGCAAAGCATTAAGAGGTTCTATTTGAAATCATTTTTGTTTTTAAGGATTATATATCAAGGAGCAGAATTCTAAAATCCTGGGTTTTTCCTTGCTCTTGACCAAGCAAAATTCCTAGCCTGGGAAAACAGAAATAAACCAATAAATAGTGGGAGTTACTATGGGAACGATGCCATCTCCTGAGGTGAATTACTCTAAACTTAATAAGTCATTCTTAGAGTATAAATTCTTAGGGCTAAATGTCATCTAAATCCAGGGGGAATTTTTTTTACCTGATTGGGGACTCCGGAGTTTTATACTCTAAAAGAGAGAAAGAAGAGAAAAGTGAAAGAAGAATATGTACATAAATTTACAAACTCAAAGCAATATAAGGCATTCTGAAAGCATATTTCATATACTTATAGAGACAGTTATGAAATGTTGACCTTATTTCTCCTAATTTGTAAGCACACTAAATTATGAAAAGGCATCCTCTTATAGTGCTTTACTCTCTTTCTGTAAATTTATTTCTTTTTTCTTTTATATAAAGAAAGCTTATGAATTTTTTAAATTTGTAAATTATTTTTTAAACTTCAAGTGTAATTAACATACAGTGTTATATTAGTGTTGGGTGTAAAATGTATGATTCAACAATGCCATACATTACTCAGCGTTGTTCACGATAAGTGTGCTCTTAATATGCTTCGCCTATTTGACCCACGCCCCATTCTCCTCCCTTCTGCTTCATCAGGTGGTTCTCTATAATTATGAGTCTGGTTTTTTGTTTGTCTCGTTTTTCTTAGTTCGTTTATTTTGTTTCTTAAATTCCACATAGAAGTGAAATCATACGGTATTTGTCGTTCTCCGTCTGACTTATTTCACTTGGCATAATACCCTCTAGGTCCATCCATGTTGTCGCAAATGGCACGAGCTCATTCTTTTTTATGGCTGAGCAATACCCTATGACGTGTATGTGTATAGCATATGTATGTGTGTGTATACGTACATATGTCATATCTTCTTTATCCATTGTCTATGGATAGGCACTTGGGCTTCTTCCGTGTCTTAGCTATTATAGAGAATGTTGCAGTAAACAAAGGGGTGCATATATCTTTTCAAATTAGCATTTTTGTTTTCTTTGGGGAAATACCCAATAGTGGAATCTCCAGATCAGATGGCAATTCTATTTTTAACTTTTTGAGGAACTTTCATATTGTCCTCCATAGTGGCTGCACCAGTTTGCATTCCCACCAACAGTGCAGGAGGGTTCCTTTTCCCCCACATCCTCACCAACACTTGTTTCTTGTATTTTTTATTTTAACCATTCTAACTGGTGTGAGGTGATATCTCACTGTAATTTTGATTTGCATTTTCTGATGATTAGTGATGAGCATTTTTTCACGTCTGTTGGCCATCTGTATGTCTTCTTTGGAAAAATATCATTCAGATCTTCTGTCAATTTTTAAAATGAGATTATGTAGGGGTTTTTCGATGTTGAGTTGTATGCGTTCTTTATATATTTTGGATGTTAACCCCCAATCAAATATATCCCTTGCAAATATCTTCTGCCATAACTTTATGCTGATTTTTTTATGTCATGGCAATCGGTCCTAAATGGATCCTTTCATTTATCTATCTATCTATCTATTTATTTATTTCCTACTCAGAACATTTCCCAGAAAATTTAATTGGAGGTAAATTGTTGAAATTGAAATTACTTCATGACACTGGAAAAGGAATGATTGCTCTTGGCTCTAGCAGTTGTTAAGATAATACCATTACATGTGAACATATTATTAACGATAATAACTACTAATATACTAAAAGTGGAATTAAAAAGATAGAGAATATTTGCCTACCAGCATTGTAATTAAAAGTACTTTAAAATGTTTGTTTAATTACTTTTCTGATCACTGAAATTTTAAGGTAGTTGCTTCATAGAATATATACAAATGTATAACAGATTATTGAAGTGTAGGTATCACTTCCAGAAGTGGAGAGCATTATCCTGAAAAGTTTATCTTAAATAATATGGACATCTGTCTTTCAAAAAATTATTCTCTACAACATATTATCACAGAGAACATGATACGGCCTACAAAATGACTACTAGGAACAGGATACCTACTTATAAAACATTTATTTTTGCCTTATCTGTACTTCAGGAACAAGCTCAAATATTTCCTCTTTCACTAAGCCTTTCTTAGTCACTTCCAGCCTGAAAGTTTCATAAGGGCAAGAATTGTGTCTTACCCATCGTCTTATCCCCATATCCTCTAGCAGATTGTTTTAGAAGGAGTATCTGCTTAGTATTTATTGAGTGATAAGTGTTAAAAATACAAGAAGTAGGATTATGGTCTGTGGGATCCAGATGAGTAGAAAAGAAAAGAAAAAAGTTATGGACCTTAGTTGGTCTAAGTCTCACAGTGTCATCGGATGTCTTTGACTCAGATGTTCCACTCCATTGTAGTGATGTTCCAACTTCTGCCTCCACAGCTGAAGATAAGGATTTGGGAACATTCAGTGGGAATTCTCCTGAAAGAAAATAAATATGGTTCAATTCTTAGGGGTGTTGTAATTCTTTTAGAATAATGCAAAAGTTACTCAGCAATAGCACGCAAACCTTGACAGGACTTGAAAAGTAGTCTAGTTAATCCACTTTATTTTACACTCACTGAACGGTACTCACCAGCTTCCTCCAGCACAATAAAAGATTCAGGTGTCCGTTCGGGAAGTGGAGGGGGGACTTCATCATCTATCCTTGGAGAAGTTGCTATCCAAAATGCCAGAAATATAACCAAAATTTTTCATTAGAAAAATCCAAAGGAAATTCTTTTTTTTTTTTTTTAAGATTTATCTGTTTATTTGAGGGAGAAAGAGAGAGCGAGCGAGCATGAGTGGGAGGGAGAGAGACTCTCAAGAAGACCCCATGCTGAGCATGGAGTCATACATGGGGCTTGATCTCAGGACCCTGAGATCATGACCTGAGCCAAAACCAAGAGCAGGATGCTTAACCCACAGCGCTACCCAAGCATCCTACCAAAGGAAATTCTTGTACTCTAATCTTGATGTAAAGTCCATCAATCAACATTACAATACTTAAGCTGGTATGTGTTTACTCAAGGAAAAAGCCAAATAAATCCTCCCATTTTAAGTTGCAAACCCAAGAGGCTTTGCTGCTTCTTCAAAATGTATTATTTCCTTTAAAGTCCCCAAAGTATTTTGATCGAGTCACTGAGTACCAGTTAACAGAATATAAAACACTATATTAATTCAGAAAGTTTTGAGTTGTTTTCTTTTTTTTCTTTTTTTTTTTTTTTAAGATTTTATTTATTTATTTGACAGAGAGAGATCACAAGTAGGCAGACAGGCAGGCACAGAAAGAGGGGGAAGCAGGGCAGGCTCTCTGCTGAGCAGAGAGCCCGATATGGGACTCAATCCCAGGACCCTGAGGCAGAGGCTTAACCCTCTGAGCCACCCTGAGTTGTTTTCTATGTAACCCTTTTGTTTCATGTAGAATATTCAATATAGTGTGATAAAGCACTTTTAACTATGCCAAGGATTCAGTTACAGAGTAGGTTGAAGTATAAAGATTTTAGTATCGCTTCTTCATTCTCCAGTGAAGAATATGGATTTTTCTCCTTTTTACAAAACAATGATATAATAATTTTTCTATTTTTCTACAGAAAAATTCACAATTTTTATAGAAAAATTCAAATGCTATTATAAGAAACTGCCACCAGGTGGCATACGTGTCAATGATACTACCATCCCTAAAGCTGGGATTTGCTTAAGGTATTGTGGGTAACTTAAAAAAAAATCCTTTAAATTATAAAACAAGATCAAAGTATATAAAATAAAAAAGGAACTAGATCCAAGTAAAACATTTTTATAAAAAACTACACATCCACATATCTATCTACTAAGAAACACTGTAGAGTAAATCATGTTATAGAAAAAAAAAACTGTCTCTACTTCCTATTCAGGTAAAATGTTATTTATAAATTTCTCATAATATACTTAGGGGTTAAACGGGCTCTTTTCTTCAGCTTCTTATAAATTGAGCTATTATAACCATCTCTAGCAGGGCACTTACTTCTGCTTTCAAACAACTCACTAAAACAAAACCAATAGGCATAATATGCAAAAATCCAGGCTGATAAAGGTGAAAAGATATGAAAGTAAAGGCGAATATAAGACGATAGTTCCACACAGAATACTAAATGCATGTTCTCATCTACTACATTATTACGCAAGGATGGGAAGAAATCAGGTCCTCCTCTTCCCACGGAAGTTCCACTTAGCAATGGTTAGCAATCTGTTCCACTCAGTGCAGCCACATGGTTGAGCAAAAGAGCCCCGAGGGACCATGTAGTGCTGTGGGTAAAATCCTTCCTGCTGCTCCTTTGGAAGTTGCTTCTGCCTAACAAGAGTAAATTGCAGACCTCTGATGTATATCCGAGGAATGGGGACTGCCTTCTTTAGAGACACTCTCGTTGGCATAGACTCCACTAGCTCTGACTGTCTCCATTGCTGCCTGTTTCATCAACAATTACATGCTGCTATTTTTTAACTTATCACATCATGAAAACCCTTGGGGATTTATTTCTTTGAAGAGGAGAAGGAAGGAGGAGAAAAAAAAAAGAGAAAGACAAGGGGAGCATGAGAAGAAACCAAATCTTTTTTTTTTTAAGTCATATCAACTTTTCATTTTATTATTATTATTTTTAAGATTTTATTTATTTATTTGACAGAGAGAAACACAGCTAGAGAGGGACCGCAAGTAGGGACAGTGGGAGAGGGAGAAGCAGGCTTCCCGCCGAGCCCGTTGTGGGGCTAGATCCCAGGATGCTGGGATCATGACCTGAGCCAAAGGCAGACACTTAATGACTAAGCCACCCAGGTGCCCCAAAACCAAATCTTCTATAGAGACAGAGTGAAATCTAAAATGCCACATAAACTTCGAAAAATAACTTACCTACTAGTGCTGTCTCTGGGTTCAGAGGGGCGTAATCAGTTGGAGGACTCCGTGCTAAAGAATCATGTGAATTATAACAAAAGAGGGTTGTGGAAGATGCTGGCAACGAGGAACAAGGTAAAACGTTTCCATCTGGCTTCTCAGGTAAATCGAGAGACATCTTAGAACCAGCACTACTTGGAGACAATGATAAGAAATAAGGATCTTCTAAAGACAGGTTGGAATATACACGAAGAGCATGAGAGTCCTGATGCTTTGCATCAGAGGCATTGCACGTCTGGGGCTGAGAGTCAGACGGCAGTGAATAATTCAGGTCTGCCATAGAAACATGCCTCGCTTTTTGAGCCGGCTCGAGATAAGAGCTGTGGGATTGAGATTCCAAACAAGAAACATTTTCCTTGACATCCAGCTCCTTGGTGTCTTTCTGTTGTATCAGCTCAAAGGGAGTAGATTTGGTCCGCGTTATTGGCGCCTTTGAATTAAAGTACCTTCCTGCTACAGAGGCAGGTTTAGAATTTGAACATCCTCCAAACAAAATGGCACTCCAGTCTAAACTCTGATGCTTCTGAAGAGACTCCCCAGCTGTTGGAACTGGCTTTGTCTCCCAATCCGTGGTTACGTCAGCATTTTTTTTACAACTACAGTTTAGCTCCAAAAGATCAAAAGCACTGCTCTGTTGAGCACGGCGCAAAACTAGCCCTTCCTTCTCACTTTTGTCAGAAGTCCTGAGGTCAAAAGAAGAAACTTCTGCACTTTTCACTCTTACCCTTGGTTTGTGCGGTTGCTTCATCATCTCTGCTTCTCTTATGCCACTGAAACAAAAAAGAAGGTAAGGGTGACACCGCACCCCAGAGAGGTCTCTTCTTAACCTCACAATGAGTTGTATGCATGAGATTTGCCCTCCATCCTGATGTAATTAGACAACATTGGGGTGTATAAAATTGTACTCACCTTTTTGTGAAGCTGGGAGAATAAGATTCTGCTTCTAGAGTGGGGTTTTGCTCAAGAACTGAGTACTGTGCGAGAGAAATAAGGAAGACACTGGTTTTTAGTGAAGAAATGGCAATATTTTAACATTCATAAAGTTGAGAAGTTACTTTTCAGAAAACAAAGATATCAAATCATTCATGAAAGAGATGAGCTTCCAAAATATTGAGCCCAACAAGAACTTGTTCACATGCCAAGATCAAAAGGATCCAAATAAAGGATTGATAGTGTTATAGAAGCTAGAAAGTGTTTACTTACAGTGTCAAATGTGGGAACTTTAACATGTCTTGAAGGTAACTTTACTCTTAAGAACAATCTACCTTCAGAAATTACATCATCTCAACTCTTAAATTAGTACGTGCTTATGAGGTCCTCATATTTATCTTGTTCTACTTTTTCTTCCTTACCATGTTCTAGCTATACTTGTTTTCTTGTCATTCCTTAAGCATACCAAACTTGTTTCCATTTCCAGCCTTTTACACTTACTATTCCCTCTGATCGAAGTACTCTTGCTTCAGATTTTACATAAGTCGCTTTTTTTACGTAATTATGCTCTACTTAAATGCCACCTGCATAAGAAAACCTTCTCTGACCACTCAACCTAAAATCATACTCCCGTACTTGTCAGCCACTCTTTTTCTTCATAGCAATTATCACATTATGAAATATGTTACATAGATCTTAGATACCACCAATTTGTAAACTATATCCTGATTTTAGAAATGTTTAAATACATTTTTAAAATGTATTCAGCCATTTTAAGATTCCCATCTGTTATGGGTTTAATTTGCCTCTCAAAAAGATATGTTGAAATCTAACCCCTGGTATCTGTGAATGTGACCTTATATGGAAATAGAGTCTTTGCAGATGTTATTGGTCAAGGTGAGCTCATGTTGGATTCGGGTGGGCCCTATCAGAGTGATCTGGGTCCTATAAAAAGATGAAACAGAGACTCTGAGACATAAAGGGAGAGCACCATGTAATGATGGAGACAGAGAGTAGAGCAAAGGATCCGCAAGTTAATGAAGGCCAAAAATTGCTGGCAAACACCAGAAACTGAGAAGAAACTAGGAAGACTCATTAGAGCTACAAGAGAAAGCATGGCCTTGCTGACACCTTGATTTGGACTTCCTACCTCCAGAGCTATGAGAAAATAAATTTGTTTGCTTTTTTTTAAGAAGTACCAGTTTTAGGAAGTGTGTTGCATTTAAAGTTTAAGATTTTTTTTTTTAATTTGACAGAGAGAACGTGCAAGTGCAAAGCAGAAGTGGGAGAGAGAGAAGCAGGCTCCCCACTGAACAGGGAACCTGATGCAGGGCTCCATCCCGGGACGCTGGGATCATGACCTGAGCCAAAGGCAGACGCTTAACTGATTAAACCAAAATAAATTTGTTTTAAGTCCTCCTTAGTTTGTGATATTTGTTACAGCAGGTCTAGGATAGACCATATGGTAGGCCACAAAACTAATCTTAATAAATTTTAAAAGACTGAAGTCATACAAACTACCTTTTCTGATTATAATGGATTGAGACTAAAAATTAATAACAAAAGGAAAACTAGAAAATTCACATGTGTATAAATAAAATAACTAATGGGTCAAAGAAGAAATCACAACAGAAATTAGAAAATATTTAAAAATGAACAAAAGTGCAGCATACCAAAATATATGAGATACAGTAGAAGTGATATTCAGAGGGAATTTATAGCTATAGAGGCCTATTCTTAAAAAGCAAGATTTCAGGTGATACACTATATGTTAATTAATTGAATTAAATTTAAAAAAGAAGAAAGATCTCAAATCAGTAACTTAGCTTTAAATCTAAGAAACTAGGAAAAAAGCAAACTAAACAAAAAGCTAGCAGAAGAAAAGGAAATATTAAAGATTAGAGCAGAGATAAATGAAATACAGACTAAGAAAACAATGGAGAAAATCAACAAAACCAAAAGTTGATACTTTGAAGAGATCAATAAAAGTGACAAACCTTGATTAGATTGACTAAGAAAAAAAAAAGAGAAGACACAAATTACCAAAATCTCAAATTACAGAAATAAAAGTGGATACATTGCTACCAATTTTATAGAAATAAAAAGTATTACAAGACAATAATGTGAACAATTGTACACTGACAAACAAAAGTGGACAATTCCTAGAAACACATGATCAACCAAAAGTGACTCAGGAAGAAATAGAAAATCTGAATAGACCTACAACTAGTAAGTAGACTGAATCAATAATCAAAAGACTTTTGGGCAAAGAAAAATCAGGACTAGATGGTTTCATTAGTGAATTCCACCAAACATTTAATGAAGAAATGTCAGTCTTTCACAAACTCTCCCAAAAAATTAGAAGGAGAGAACACTTGTTAAGTCATACTATGACACCAGCATTACCCTGATACCAAGGCTAGACAAAGATACTACAGAAAGAAGAAAACT
>PITA01016980.1:0-44747 GCA_004023965.1 Spilogale gracilis | reverse complement strand
TTTTTTTTCTTATTCTTTTGTAATTTTAACATTTTTTTACTATTTTATCTTATCAATACATTTTTTAAATCTCTTTTAATTTTCATTATTAGAGTAATATTCTATCCCTTCATTGTATATAAGCTTATTTTTTTATACATAAAGATTTTTGCTTTCTTTAAAATTTATAATAGATCAAAATATACCCTAAATCTAGTGCATGACATTGTTCTATTCTACAGCTTCATCACATTCTTCCCTCTTTTTCTTTCCTTTTTCAACCAACTTCTTATCTTATCAATTCCTTTTCCAGAAACTTATTTAATTTTCACCTTTAGAGTCATATTCCATCTCTTCATTGTTTATACCCTTATTTTTGTACATATATGAGTTTTTCTTTCTTTAAAATTTCAGGAAGCAGATTCCTCTATCAGACCAAAATATACCAAAAATCAAGTGTGTGGCTCTATTCTATACACCAGTCTAATCATATATAGAGAGAGCAACAGATAGATATAGATATAGGTATAGCTATAGATACAGATAGATATAGATGATATAGATACAGATATAGGTTAGATATAGATATGGATATATATTTATTTCTTTCATTTTCTTCTCCCCCTGGTTTTAGGTCTCTTCTGAATTGGTTAGCGTATATTTTTGGGGGGTCGTTGCTACCATTTAGTATTTTGTTCTCTCATTCATCTATTCTTATCTGGATAAAATAACAAGGTGGAAAAACTCACCTCAAAAAAAAAAAAGAACAAGAGCCATTACTGACAGCTAGGGACCTAATCAATAGGGACATTAGTAATATGTTAGAACTAGAGTTCAGAATGACAATTATCAAAGTGCTAGCTGGGCTCAAAAAAAGTATGCAAGAGACTAGAAAGTCCCTTTCTGAAGAAATAAAATCCCTTTCTGGAGAAATAAAAGAACTAAAATCTAACCAAGTTGAAATCAAAAAAGCTATTAAAGAGGTGCAATAAAAAATGGAGGCTCTTACTGCTAGGATAAATGAAGCAGAAGGGAGAATTAGTGATATAGAAGACCAAATGATGACGAATAAAGAAGCTGACAAAAGGCAGACAAACAATTACTGGGCCACAAGGGGAGAATTTGAGATAAGTGATACCATATGATGAAACAATATTAGAATAATTGGGATCCAAGAAGAAGAATAAAGAGAGAGGGGGCAGAAGGTATACTGGAGCAAATTATAGCAGAGAATTTCCCTAATTTGGTAAATGGAACAAGCATCAAAATCCAGGAGGCACAGAGAACCCCCCTGAAAATCAATAAAACTGGGTCCACACCCCATCATCCAATAGTAAAACTTACAAGTCTCAGTGACAAACAGAATATCTTGAAAGCAGCTCAGGACAATAGGTCTGTAACATACAATGGCAGAAATATTGGATTGGCAGCAGACCTATCCGCAGATGAGGAAGAGATGAGGAAAGACACTATATCATACTTAAAGGGTCTGTCCAACAAGAAGATCTAACAATTTTAAATATCTATGCCCCTAACATTGGACCAGCCAATTATATAAGCCAATTAATAACAAAATCAAAGAAACACATCGACAATAATACAATAATGGTAGGGGACTTTAACACCCCCCTAACTGAAATGGACAAATCATCTAAGCAAAAGATGAAGAAGGAAATACAAGCTTTAAATGACACACTGGACCAGATGGACATCACAGGTATATTCAGAACATTGCATCCCAGATCAACAGAAAACACATTCTTCTCTAGTGCACATGGGACATGCTCCAGAACAGATCACATCCTGGGTCAAAAATCAGGTCTCAACTGATACCAAAAAACTGGGATCATTTCCTGCATATTTTCAGATCACAATGCTTTCAAACTAGAACTTAACCAAACGAGGAAAGTTGGAAAGAACCCTAATACATGGAGGCTAAAGAACATCCTACTAAAGAATGAATGGGTCAACCAGGAAATTAAAGAAGAATTTTAAATATTCAGGGAAACAAATGAAAATGAAAACACAACTGTTTAAAATCTCTGGGACACAGCAAAGGCAGTCCTGAGAGGAAAGTATAGCAATACAAGCCTTTCTTAAGAAACAACAAAGTTCTCGAGTTCACAACCTAACCCTACACCTAAAGGAGCTGGAGAAAGAACAGCAAAGAAAGCCTAAACCCAGCAGGAGAGGAGAAATAATAAAGATCAGTGCAGAAATCAATGAAACAGAAACCAAAATAACAGTGGAACAGATCAACAAAACTAGGATCTGGCTCTTTGAAAGAATTAACAAGCTTGATAAACCCTTAGCCAGTCTTATCAAAAAGAAGAGAGAAAGGACCCAAATTAATAAAATCGTAGATGAAAGCAGAGAGATCACAACCAACACCAGAGAAATACAATTATAAGAACATATTATGAGCAACTCTATACCAGCAAATTTGACAATCTGAAAGAAATGGATGCATTCCTAGAGATGTATAAACTACCAAAACTGAACCAGAGAGAAATAGAAAATCTGAATAGATCCATAACCAGCAAGGAAATTGAAATAGTCATCAAAAATCTCCCAATAAACAAGAGCCCAGGTCCACATGGCTTCCTAGGGGAATTCTACCAAACATTTAAAGAAAAATCAATACCTGTTCTCCTGAAACTGTTCCAAAAAATAGAAGTGGAAGGAAAACTTCCAAACTCATTTTATGAGGCCAGCATTACCTTGATACCCAAACAGAGAAAGACCCCATCAAAAAAGAGAATTACAGACCAATGTCCCTGATGAGCATGGATGCAAAATTCTCACCAAAATACTAGCCAGTAGGATCCAACAGTACATTAAAAGGATTATTCACCACGACTAAGTGGGATTTATTCCTGGGCTCCAAGATTAGCTCAACATCCACAAATGAATCCAAGTGATACAGTACATTCATAAAAGAAAGAACAAGAACCATATGATCCTCTCAATAGATGCTGAAAAAGCATTTGACAAAGTAAGCATCCCTTCTTGGTCAATACTCTTCACAGTGTAGGGATAGAGGGTACATACCTCAACATTATAAAAGCCATCTATGAAAAACCCACAGTGAATATCATTCTCAGTGGGGAAAAACTGAGATCCTTTCTCCTAAGGTCAGGAACATGGCAGGGCTGTTTACTATCACCACTGCTACTCAACATAGTTCTAGAAGGCCTAGCCTCAGCAACCAGAAAACAAAAATAAATAAAAGGCATCTGAATTGGCAAAGAAGAAGTTAAACTCTCACTCTTTGCAGATGATATGATACTTTAGGTGGAAAACCCAAAGACTCTACTCCAAAACTGCTAGAACTCATATAGGAATTCAGTAAAGTGTCAGGATATAAAAATCAGTGCAGAGAAATCAGCAAGACAGAAGAAATAGAAATTAAGAAGTCAATCCCATTTACAATTACACCTGAAACCATAAGGTACCTAAGAATAAAGCTAACCAAAGAGGCAAAGAATCTGTACTCAGAAAACTATAGCACACTCATGAAAAAATTGAGGACGATGCAAAGAAATGGGAAAACATTCCATGCTCATGGATTGGAAGAACAAATATTGTGAAAATGTTTATGCTACCCAAAGCAATCTACATGTTTAAGGCAATCCCTATCAAATACCAACAATTTTTTCAAAGAAATGGAACAAATAATCCTAAAATTTATATGCAACCAGAAAAGACCACAAATCGCCAGAGGAATCGTGAAAAGAAAACCAAAGTTGGTGGCATCATTATTCCAGACTTCAAGCTCTATTACAAAGTTGTAATCATCAAGACAGTATGGTACTGGAACAAAAACAGACACATAGATCAATGGAACAGAATAGAGAGCCCAGAAATGGACCCTCCACTCTATCCACTCTATGGTCAACTTATCTTCAACAAAGCAGGAATGAATGTCCAATTGAAAGACAGTCTTTTCAACAAATGGCACTGGGAAAATTTGACAGCGAATGCAGAAGAATGAAACTGGACCATTTCCTTACACCACACACAAAAATAGACTCAAAATGGATGAAGGACCTCAATGTGAGACAAGAATCCATCAAAATCCTTGAGAAGAACACAGGCAGCAACCTCTTTGACTTCCACCACAGCAACTTCTTCCTAGAAACATCGCCAAAGGCAAGGGAAGCAAGGGCAAAAATGAACTATTGGGACTTCATCAAGATCAAAAGCTTTTGCACACCAAAGGAAACAGTCAACAAAACCAAAAGACAACCAACAGAATGGAAGAGGATATCTGTGAATGGCATCAGATAAAAGGTTAGTATCCAAAATCTATAGAGAACTTATCAAACTCAACACCCAAAGAACAAAGAAATGGGCAGAAGACATGAACAGACATTTCTCCAAAGAAGAGATCCAAATGGCCAACAGACACATGAAAAAGTGCTCAACATCCCTCAGCATCAGGGAAATACAAATCAAAACCACAGTGAGATACCACCTCACATCACACAGAAAGGCCAAAATTAACAAGTCAGGAAATAACAGATGCTGGCAAGGATGCAGGGAAAGGGGAACCCTCCTACACTGTTGGTGGGAATGCAAACTTGTGCAGCCACTATGGTAAACAGTATGGAGATTCCTCAAAACATTGAAAATAGAGCTACCCTACAACACAGCAATCGCACTACTGGGTATTTACCCTAATGATACAAATGTAGTGATCTGAAGGGGAATGTGCACCCCAATGTTTATAGCAGCTATAAACTAGCCAAACTACAGAACAAATCTAGAGGTCCATGAACAGATGAATGGATAAAAAGGATGTGGGGTATATATATACAATGAAATACTATACAGCCATCAAAAGGAATGAAACCCTGCCATTTGCAACCATGTGGATGGAACTGGAGGCTATTATGCTGAGCAAAATAAGTCAATCAGAGAAAGACAGTTATCATATCTCCTATATTAAGATAATAACAAAGCATTATACTTTCATATATATATTTATATAACATTAAGTATATTTTAAATGCAATGTAGTATCCAAGATTGGACCCTAGAACCTAAAAGGACATTGATAGGAAAACTGGAGAAATCCAAATAAAGTCTATAGTTAACAGTGTACCGATATTAACTTCCTAGTTTTGGCAAATATACCCTGGTCATGTAAAATGTTAATATTAAGGGAAACTAAGTGAAGAACACACAGAAACTCTTTGGACCGTGTTTTGAACTTCTCTATGAATGTAAGATTATTTTAAAATAAAAGGTTTGGTTTTTTTACTATTTTTAAAAAAATTAATGTGAAGAGTGGCATTGTTTTACATTTTTGCAAATCTCTTTTATGTCTAGAGTTTAATAGAGTTACTTTCTAGTATCTGTGTCTGTTTTCAATTCTGTTGCAGTGTGCTGTTTCAGTTGAAGTATATGAAGAAATTCCAGTTCACACCGATATGTAGTTGGAAAGGGGAGATTTAATAGCCTTATCAGATCACGGTGAGCATTTTTCTTTGATGCTACACTGAAATTTGACAAGGGTTAAGTGTTAATTGCAATGTGAAATATGAAACCATGATCAGTGAACTTTCTGTACTCCATTATGTTAAACTTTGTTGGTTTATCTTGCATTTTGGACAGATCTTTCTCCCATCAATGATTTTGTAACAACATGCACTGATCATTTGGAAAACAGTCACTGAGTTACATAGATCTTCCAAATGTTGACAAATTTCATTATATAATGTCAAAAAAAGAACATTCGCTAAAACCAACCATATCATTGGAAAAGCCTTTAAGGTTTAAAAAGCTGTCAAGTTCATCGTGAGAGATATAAATTTTCCAAAACTCTAATTTTTACTTGAATGCTTAAATAGTATCACTGGAAAAAAATACATTCAGTTGTTTGCCTTCAAATGGAAGTTTCATTTCATTCACGTTTGAGAAAATGTTTCCCAAATACTTAAATCTGAATAGCCACAATTTATCTGCCAGCCATTTTCTTAAATAAAAACAGTGTTCAGGAAAAGACTTTTAAATCAGTTCACAACCCAAACAATTCCACAGGTACATGGTATGGAACAGAAGTCCATCCCACTTTATCACACAGGATATTAAAAAAGATGTGCACTCAAAGGTTGCTATTTATAATACAGCTAATCATTTCTAAAACTTGAACTAGTACATTCTTAAGTGAAATGGGAAGTTTGGGGGGGGGTGTATTTACTGTTACAAGCATGAGGCAGTCACACTGACTTCGAGTTTTAGTTTGGGGCCATCACCTTCATTCGGGCAGGTACCAACAGTTTTACCCATCTTTACTTCCACCTCATCAGTCTAAGCAGAGAAGACAAATAATCCCTTACTATTATTATGGGAAACTAATATTGTCATCACAGAGATCCTGAAAGGATCTTAGGAAACCCCAAAGGTCCTTTGGATCACATTTTGTAAACCAATGTTCTAAACGATGTACCAGTAAGACACCCAAAAACGCAAACGTTCATCAAACATCAACTATATGTAAACCAGCCCTAATTATCCGTAGAGATATCAAGGCTAGGACAGCACAAAAGACATGAAGCAAAGTCCCTTCCCTGGGAGTTTAAAATATAGTTACATAAACAACAGTAATATTCCCTGAGCATATAAGAGAATGTCAGTGATATTAAAGTAGGGATCACAATGAGAATTCAAACCACCAAGGCGATGCAGACTGTGGACCCTCAAGACTCAGGTGGATTAGGTAGATAGGGATTCCAGGTGAGTTCTTTGGCAGAGTTAGCTCAGGCTTCTGGATTTCTCCTCCCACCTTGCTCGCAGTAGTTGGCCTAACATGGGTTCTAAAGATCATGGTCTCAGCCCAAAGACTGCAGGTTGACCTGAAGCCAACACAGGCACTGAGAAGGGATGGCAGAAGGATGCGTGAAAATGGTTTTTGGAAGTTACAAGAGTACAGAAGAGAAAGGCAGAAGACTCTGGCCAGATATCAGTTGTGATCAAAATGCCTACATTTGGGTAAAAAAGAAATAAAAGAAAAAAAAAGAAAAAAAGAAGAAAAGGAAGGAAGGAAGGAAGGAAAGAAAGAAAGAAAGAAAGAAAGAAAGAAAGAAAGAAAGAAAGAGAAAAAGATATACTGTGGGATGCTCCAAATGGGCTGATTTTTGAAGAAAAACAAAACAAAATGACACACCGAGTTTGTTTAATGGGAGATCAAAATCCAAGGACAGGTAGGGCATTTTTGAGATGAAGCTTATACCAGATGAACACTGTACACCAACAATGTCTAAAACTCCCACAGCTAATTTGAACACAGTGGCTCTCATGGTTTTCCTCCATCCCCTGCTGTTTATGTTCATTTCAAATGACACTAGACTTCCAAAATTGGCCACCTGCCCACTTAACTCAGGTTCTTTGTAAATGGTTTGTCCAGACCAGAAGCTATTTGAGCCTGCATTATTTTTCTGACAAGCTGTGGTCTTTTACCCTGCAAAGCCGCATGTCCGGAATCTTAATGGAGCCCACTAGAGCCCATCAGAGGTGGTCATGGGTTTTTCTGCTGGCTGCTTTGATAGCCCCGGTGCCAAATGATCCAAACCCCTCAGGCTCTCAGTTGCTAAGTTCCAATAATTCCAAGCAGAGGGCTAGAGACAGCCTCAGCAGAGATAAAAACTGTTTGTCTCTCAGCGAATCCTCAGGCACAGTAGGGTAGAGGAGCCACAGCCCGCCACCACAGAGCCAAAGGCACTTGGTAGAATCAGAGCCAGTTTTCGTGGAGACTAGAGCATTTTTCCAAAGAGCATGGGCCAGTGACAAGTACTGATGATCGTAAACCTTGTCTACAGGTCTCCCCTGCACATGAATAGCTCTATCCTTTTACTATTTGGTGCCATCATAATGCTCACCACTGGTTTTTGGCTTTGGTTTTTGTTTTTGTTTTTGTTTTTTCATTTAAATACCAGGTACGCATCACATCCCATGCCCTCCTTACTAATGCCCGTTGCCCAATTACCCCATACCCCCCACCACCCACCTCCCCTCCAGCAACCCTCAGTTTGTTCCCTAGAGTTGAGTCTCTTGTGGTTTGTCTCCCTCTCTGATGACTTCCCATTCAGTTTTCCCTCCCTTCCCCTATGTTCCTCTGTACTGTTTCTTATATTCCACATATGAGTGAAACCATATGATAATTGTCTTTCTCTGATCTACTTGTTTTGTTCAGGATAGTAACCTCCAGTTCCACCCATGTCAATTAAAAGGTAAGATTTCATCCTTTCTAATGGCTGAGTAATGTTCCATTGTATGTATTTACTACCTCTTCTTTATCTATTCATCTGTCTGCAGACATCTGGGCTCTCTCCACAGTTTAGCTATTGCAGACATTGCTGCTATAAACGTTGGGGTGCAGGTGCCCCTTAGGATCACTACATTTGTACCTTTGGGGTAAATACCCAGTAGTACAATTGCTGGGTCGTAGGGCAGCTCTATTTTTAACTTCTTGAGGACCCTCCATACTGTTTTCCAGAGTGGCTGCACCAGCTTGCATTCCCACCAAGAGTATAAGAGGGTTCCCCTTTCTCTGCATCCTCACCAACATTTGTTGTTTCCTGACTTGTTAATTTCACCACTGTTTTTTTAAAGAAAAGGAGTCCTACCCAGTGATCGCCTCCCTTAAGACCCCAGACAATACATGAACCCTGAGAAGTCATAGTCCAAACAGGTGAGGTGAGACAGGGAGGGAGTTCAGTGAAGTCCAAATCATGCCATTACCATCATCCTCTGAACTTTTCTTAACTCTCAACTTCCTGGACAGACAAGAAGAAGAGATTTGCCACTAATAAAACAGGGAAATCAATGAGGGTGTATAGTGGTGTTCATTTTAATCTCCTTCAAAACATACTCTTTATAATTTGCAATATTTGTTTTTTGTCTTTTACCTTCTATTATACTGTACATTCCTGATATCTTCTCAGCACAAGGTCTTGAGCAGAACAGCTCCTCAGTCATTGCTTGGAGACCAGGTGGTGCCTTTCCCTCTTTGGACTGACAGGTTTAGGATGCAAGCATATGGAAGCATTTATGAAAGATGACAGGTCAAAGTGTTACTTGTGTCTGCGAAGAGGGCTTCACTTCTGTGGGTCTTAGATTCATGCATAAACCAGAGCAACAATTAACTGGAAGAGCATGGGTTCCCTGGAAGGCCAGCCACAGATGCATGAGGAGGTTTGCCCTACCCCTCAACTCACATTGCCCACTCCACCCATGAAGAGTTCACCTGAATTTTCCAGGTACAAGCAAACCCCTCATTCCTTGTCTTCATAGTTCTTCTCATCTACCATGCTCATCTGCTTGCCTTTGTCTTCCTTGTCAACACGATCAAACCTGTGAAACCTGTCTACACCCGCTGTCCATGGGTCTTTGCTATTTACCTTCTCTGGAAGACAAAAGGTGGCCCCAAAGGAGCCATGTTTATGACCAGTGGTAAAGTGAATTGTGTCCTGGCATCCTCTTATCAGGAAGATGCATTTGGCTTATACGTAACTGCACTGAGGCAGGGTCTCCTGAGATCCAAGGGAAGCCTTTGTAATTGTCCTTGAGCACAGAATAAACACTACGTAAACGCTGTTTCCTCCCTAGCTGGGCCAGGGTTGCCAGGGCTCACCTTGCCTTCCTGACCTCAGCAACTTCAGAAGGATTGTGTTTCCCAGGGAAATCAGATTTATGCAAAATACCCAGTGAAGTCACTTGCCTGCCTTCAAGGTCTCCCCACTCCCCTCCTGCCTCAGAAGCTATAGGGGAGCAGTCCCAGGGAGCTCGCTCTCCTTAACGGGGACGGTCAGCCCCACCGACCTCACAAGACGATGAAGAGGCTTAACCAGCAATACAAACCTACAGAAAGAAAATTGATGTTCCTTGCTTTTCCTCTCCACCCCGTCCTGTCCCCATAAGCAATACATGCATGGAAACCCAAATCTTCAATCTCCTAAATTCCCTGACAGTGGCGGTTGGAGATTCTAGTAACACACACACACACACACACACGCACGCACAACCCTACACCCATTTGAAGGATTCAGAGTTAATTGGCAGACAAGGAGAATTACAGGCCAGCTATTGCCTTTAGTGGGCTTTTAACAACTCTTATTAAGAGCAGACACTCAAGGTAAGGTGCAGTAACTCCATTACTGGTCTACACATGATATCTGGTGTCGAAGCAAATGCCCTGTGTTCACATGAGAGATGTACCAGTTGCAAATGCAGTGGTGAAAATGCTGCCTTGTCGTGTTAACCAGGCGCCTCCATGACTGGCAGCAGCTGAATGAAGTCACGAGGGTTAAGTGTAGGAAGGATCATAGAATTTCCCATTTCCATGTAGTGATGACACAGGTGTAGGCTCAACATCCCCCATCTACTTTTCAAGCTTTTTATTTAAACAGCCTTAAAATCCAGGAAAGGCTGTTGACATTAGTCTGGAGGAAGAGGTTGTTAAATCTATTTACCAAGAAGTGATACAATTCTATGTGGCACAGCAAAAAAAATCAGGACTTTGTGGCCAGTTGGATCGAGGACCAAAGCCAGCTCTGGGATCTGTGCCTGGCACAAGTCAGAGGTGAGGCAGGGGACCGTCAGATGAGTGGCAGCCAAGCTGAGCCCAGGATGAGCCAGCATGCACCGGAGTCATTGTCACACTTTGCCCCTCAGAATGTACAGCATAAATAATTTACAGATTAGAAAAGACGTACTTTCACTCACTACAATATCCACTAACAAAGGATACGTTCTTTCTTGTCATCATGATACCGTCACTGTGGACAATGGCAATGTCTTCTCCTGCTTGCTTCCCAGGAGCACACACAGGGCTCTGAAGAGGCACAGAGAAAGTGACACATGGCCCTAGAGATGTGTGTCGGCCACCTTGGACATTAGGATGAGGGCTCCTGAACCTGCCTGGCCCGTGGAGAATTCTGGCAGGGAACACAGACTACATTCTACAGTTTCTCTCACATTGCTGGGAAGAGCTTCCAGCTTGGCTTATAATTGTCGACGGATTTCCACGAGCATCCACTTGTGTGCTAGAACTCGGAGCTACAGCGAAACAGGTTCTCACGCTGCCCTCGTGGAGCTTAAAGTCTGGAGACGAACAGTGACTGCCACAAAACGGAACAAAAAATGTAACAGGAAGTGTTACATGAGCCTTGAGGAGGCCATTAAACTCACAGCTGGGAAGGCCAGCAGAAGCTTCTGGGAGGAAAGACTCCAAAGAGGAGCAGATCTCAGATCCCCTCACCGCCTCAAGGAAGCCCTCCTGACCACTCCTCTCCATCTAAACGAGCCTCTTCCCACACACTCATATAGCCCTTGCCCCTTCCCTCACTTGGCACCATTTGTATATTCATATTTAATAATGGCCTCCTCGACTAGTTCAAAGCCCTATGAGAGGAGGTACCGTATCTGTTTTGTTCACCGGCCCTCAGTACAGGGCCTGGTACACACTAAGTATTCTGCATATATGTGTTGGATGAATTAAGACTGAAAAGGTGGGAAGAATAGACTGTGCAAAGGACTGAGGGTTGGAAACAGGTAACGCATTCAGGGAACAGAAAGCCATTCAAATGACCCAATGATATTTTGGAGGACAAGAATGGTAGCGAGAGTTGAGTCTGGAAAAGACAAAAAAAAAAGGAACAAACAAGATTGTGCTCTGTAAGCCTTATGAAAGAGTTTGGACTCCATCACAAGAACAATGTGGACTTTTGAAGACCTTTAAGTAGGAACTGAGGTGATGGGATTGGCATTACTCTTACCATGGTGTGGAAAATGTTTAGAAAGAACCAAGACTGAAGGCGGGAAAACTGATAGAGTGTGTATATCAAACCACGTGAAAGATTATGGTGGGTTACTCTAGAATTAAAAGAGAATGTTGAGAAAATTGAGGTACAAAAGAAATAAGTAAGAAGCAGAATTTTCCTGTGTCAAGGATCCTTGAAAGGAAGAGGAAAAGTCAAGGCCTATGCTGTGACATGTGGCTTGAATGGTGGGACCATTCACTGTGGCTGAGAACAACCCAGCAGGAGGTCGAATGTGAGGCTGGGAGGAGGGGTGTAGATGGGTTCAATTTATAACCAGTTAAGTCTCAATTGCTATGAAGCTCCTAGGGAGAAATGTCCAGGAGGTAACAGGATGTACAAGAGCAAAGCAACACAGAGTGAGAATGAGACTGCAGATAGAGATTTGAGAGAAATCCATAGAATAGCAGCCATTGAAACAGGGGAAATGATGAAATCCCTTCCCCAAATTAATCAAAATAGTAAACTTTTATGAGACACCAATTATGGAAGACCTTCTGAAAATCATGAATTTATGTCAGAAACCAAAGTAAAGCTATCTACCATGAGGATTCCTGATCAAGTATTCATTTAAAGATTATGCACACAGTTTTACTGCAGTGTCTACCTATCTAAAATAATTATGACACCTTATTCCTTGCTCAGCAACAAGCTCATGAAATCCTAGAATATGGGAATACATCTGCATTCATATTTTATTCATCCCTCGTGCCTTGCGAAATGTCCAACATATAGAAAGTACGCAAGTGATGTTTACACGTGGCATGGAATCGTATGCCTTGGTGAAATGACTTTCCCCAGCAAATGAACGCATCTGATGTTTGCTTGGATAGAAATAGAGCAGTCGTGTTGCCCCAGGCTCGGGAAATCTGGCCCACTACGCCCTGGACAGAAAGGCCAGCTCAAGTGCCAGCGTCCTGAAAATCAGCAGCAAATGGCCTGTCTTGTAGTACCCGTTCTCTTTGACTTTCCTCTTCTCCTCTTCCTGTACCGAATAATATGCCCACAGATGAAAATAACACTAAAATGTTACTTACCTCATAGCGTTTGTATTTCAAAGGAATTTGTAGAAAATGAGAAAAACCAGTCTGTAATGGTGAAGTGGCTCTAGGAGAGAGAGCCCTAGGTGACCCTCAGGTAGGGAGCCATGACGGCACCTCCAGTTCTCCCATAGAGGTGGGAAGGGACGACTCTGATGGTCGAGGCCACTCAGTGGGAAGGCAGAAGAGGTCAAGTGCCGTGCTGACTCCGTGAGTACCGGCCACAGTCGGTGGCCGCCAGGACTGGAGACGACATCGTGACTCCGGGTCATTCAGGTGGCGCAATGCCTCAGTTCTAAATTCTTGGTCTCTGACTATAGCAGGGTCATGACTTGCCCAAGGGACTGGTATTTTTATGCACTGTGATGGCAGAAGTTGAACTTGAGCAAATACAGAGACAGCCTCTAACACTTAGGACATGGCTATAAAAAGTCTACCAAATTACGTTTCTCAAAAACCGAACTCTATGTCACCACATATTAACAACTGAAATGCATTGATGCTGATTTAGGTGATAGGAAATTCCAATATTTATAAAGTACCAACTTCCTAAAAATATAAAATCCTGAGCGCTTTTATTGAAACACTTACTGAAATTCTTTCTCTATTTAGGAAGTCAGTTCTTTGACTAAAAGAGCGACATAGCACACAGCACAAAATTTTACTGAATGAATTTTGAACACGGTCTGAAAAAAACGGGATATTAAGTTGCACTGGCAAATTTTGATGCAAGATTCCCCTAAAATGTCGCTGTGCGTGTGTGCATGTGCGTGTGCGTGGGTGTGGGTGGTTGTGTATCTCTCGGCAAAGGCAAAGGCTGAAAGAATCAATCTTTTGCTGAATTCACAAGTCCTAAGTGCCTGGTACCAAGGGTGGCCAATGCTTTCTGCACTTCTGAGCTTCACACGATGTTTGGCACTGCAAAGTCCAGGGCAAAAAGGAAGTCGTGCATGCAGAGTCAAATGTGTCTATCTGTGCCAAGACCAATAACCCTCAGAAAATGTCCCCTTCAGACAAAATCTTGCACACAATTCCTCTGGCACTGGCATGGGAGTGTGAAGACAGCTGTGCATGCCTGCAGCTGGGGAGCCGCCCTGCCTGGTGGCAGAGAAGCCTTCCAGATAGGACGTGATCCGGCCCCCGGGGCAACCTGTCAGTGACCCCAGACCTCTCCCCTCCCAAGTCCGCAAAGGATGAGCGATGAACATTGACACCGCATGTGTTCAATGCTAACCCCCAGCTGCGTGATTTAAAGACACAGTTTATCTCTCCCAGCAACAATCTGAGAGGGATTACATCATTCTTCTTACTCTCATTTTCCTGGGACCAGAAGGAAGCCGGAACTTGGAAAATCAGTCCCCTGAAGTCCATAACCCCATTTTATAAAGCAAAGCCTCAAGCCCAGACTTTGTGATTCCATGTTAGGCTGTTTTCACAACACTGGGCAGAAGGTGAAAGTCCGAGTCCTAAAAATGGACCTCCTTCTCCTACCGTTTGCGAAGCATCGATCTGCTTTTCCCAATGGATGTTTGGATTATAGGATGCCAAAGCAACTAACTTGTGACCTTCTCCAAAAGAAGGAGAGCCGTGAAGCAAATGATTGGGTCTACAAGTCTCAGCTCCAGGAGCCTCCCCAGGTATACATGCCAAGCTCCAAGCCAGCCTGGTGTTCCCGGATGTCTCCGACAAAGAGCACAGACCAACAGTTCCATTTCATAGCATCGGCAAGGACACAACATCCTCAATATCGTACTGCTGTTACAACTGTCCGGAGCCCCTAGAAAGACGGGGATTCCTGCAGCTCTCCCTCTGGAATTTAAACCTATCACTGCAAAGGCATGATGTCTGCTGCCGTGCAGCTTTGCTTGGGTCCTGACTCCCTTTCCCACTTGTAAGGGTAGGTGGGCACCCGAGGAGCCGGGGCTGGGCACGGAGGTTCTACGCACCATGCCGACGTCCCCGGGCTGGGAAACCTCAAGTGCCCCATTGCAAGCGGATCCATTCCCACTAATAGCTGGTGGATGTGCGTTCCGAGCCCACAGGCACCCCAGGCACATTTCCAACAAACGATGTGGCACACACAGGAATTCATCCGAATCCAACAAAAATCACTTAGCGTAATAACGCCGCCCTGATTTAATTTTGACTTTTCATAAAGCGTGAGAGATGAGTGGGGTGTGCCGGGTGTTTTATGGATTACTGATGAGACTGGGCTCACATCTGGCTGTTTTATGTGGGGAGTTGTTTTTTAGAACTTCCAAAAAGGAGGGGGTTGAGAAAGGAAGTAGAGGGATAATTAAAAGGAGGGCAACACCTGCAAAACGGGAAAGCAAAACGCTGTGCCCATGGCAAGGGGAAGTTCTGGCTTCTCTCCGTGCGTGAGCAGCGGGCGAGAGCCTGGGAGTCTAGAGAGAAGGCCCTCTGTGAATGGATTCGGGGCTGTGGATGCGGATAGCCGCCGCAAAGGCAACACACACGCACGCACACACGCACGTGCACGCGCACACACGCACGCACGCACACACGCACGCATGCACACGCGCGCGCGCACACGCACGTGCACACACACACGCACGCATGCACACGCACACACACGCGCACGCACACACACACCCGCGTCCACACACACAGGCACATCCGTGCACACAGGGCGCACCAAACGGAGGAACTATTTTATACTTCCTTCGGCCGGTGTGCACTTCAGCAGCACCCTGAGGGCACAGTACGCCCGGCGGGTGCCCACCCAGTGACTGGGGCTTGCAGGCACCAGATCGGAACAGATGTGCTGACAGAGTCATCCTCAACGCGTCTTTCTCCTACGCTCACTTCAGAACACACCCAGCTCTGCATCATCCCTACAGCTGTGCCGTCGCAGTGTCTCTCACCTGCGTTACTCTGATATTCTCCCCCCACGTCCTCTCCTGCTGCTTGTTCTAACCTCGGAGGAGCACCAGAGCGATCCTGATAAGCCTAAGTCAGATCCCATGTATGATCTGATCGATCCCTTTGCTCAGGCCTCCGCGGTGGCTTCTCATTTCTCCCGGAGCAAAAGCCAAAACCCTTACAGGGGCCCTGTGTGCAGTCTAGGGTCTCTGCTCTTCCTCCCACCTTGCCTGTGTCTGAGTCACCTCCTGCTAGACCCTCACGCCTTAGCTCCAGCCATCCTGGCCTCCTTACTGCTTCTAAAACATGCCGCGCAAGCTCTGCCTCAGGGCCTTTGCACTTGCTGTCCCTGCTATCTGGAAGATTCCTCAGCCACGTGGCTCACTCACTTTTTTTGTGTCTTTGTTCAAATGTCACCTAACGGCCCTATGTAGGATTCCAGTCATCTCCTGTCCCCTTCCCTCAGCCCTTCCAGTCCTGCCTATGCTGTTTCATTTTTCCACCCTGACCTACTATCTTGTAAAATACTATAGAATTTGCCTGTTTATTTTCCTGTTTGTCTCCACTAGCTGACTGCAAGCTTTACGAGACTAGGGACTATGGTCCTCACAATTACTGTAGGGGCTGGCCCGGGGCCCGGCACAGACAAGCCTGACCACGCAAGTCCACTTATGTGCCAATTTTTTTCGATAAATATAAAAATCTACAGTATCAATAAATACAGTACAGTACTGTAAATGTGTTTCTCTTCCTTATGATCTTCTTAAGATATTTCCTCTTCTCTAGCTTACTTCCTTATAATAATACAGTACATAATACACATGACATATAAAATATGTATTTGTATTAACCAACTCTTACGTAAATTTATATTCTCAGTTTATATTTTTCTGTTTAATTTATATTCCGGTCAACAGTAGGCTGTTAATAGTTAAGTTTAGGGTGTGACACGGGGTCACGGTGCCCCTAACTTCCACATCGTTCAAAGGTCAACCACATTAACATATTTGTATAATACATATAATATATTATTAATATATGTGTTGAAGGAAGAATCAACAAACGGTTTGCAAGTATATTCATGTAAAAATGTTTAATTCTATTACGTTTATATTTATAGAACTCCTAGATTCAAAATATTAACAGCAGACAAAATCAAGAGAGCCAGGGGATATCAGGAGACCAGTAGGCAAAGCACCCATGGGCCAGAGCATCATGGAAACTTCTGTGAGGGGAACGAGTCATCCTCCTCTGTAGCTGCGCCCCCCCCCCCCCTGCTGCTCAGGGACACCTGCCTGCAAGCACAGCTAACCTCTGCCACAGAATCATGAATAAAGAATGAAATCTGGCACACCTCCTGCCCTGAACTGTCTGAGGGTTTACTCCAAAGGCTTTCTCGGGACACAGCACCTCCCTGCCCTGAGAACAGGGTCAAGAAAGCCTATTAATCACAGACTGCACGCAGACATTGTCAGGGCTTAGACAGGGCCAGTACATGAAAGCTGAAGGAAAGACAATGTTTGGGTTAGAATTTTGAATGCAGAACAAAGTCCAAGATCATAGACCTTCCCCCTACCCTACCCCATCTTCAAGCAAAGATCATCACAAGCCCTTCCTGAGCCCTAAGGCTTCATGAGCTCCTGAGGAACATCTATCCATCCCTCTCCACTGCTACCAAACATGGGGACACCACTCGGCCTCCCTGACGTCAGCTCTGCTCATCTATCTCTTCTGCCTTCCACCACCAGATGCAGGACTTTAAACACCTTCACTCTAAGGAGCTGCCTTATTAAAAAGTCCATAATTCTACCTACTACACCAAACTGAAGCTCTCTTTCCTGACCTCACGGTCCTGCAAAAATGGGCTTTGTTGCAGCTGTCCAGCCCCATTGGCCACTGCACCCCCACCTGGACCCTCTGGTTCACACACCGTCCTTCACTCTACCTTACACACCGCATGCTTGTCCCCACCTCTCCTCGCTCGTTTGTGTTATTGCTGTTCACTGGAAAACCCTCCCTTTAGCCACACAAGTACCGCCGACGCTTCTAGAAGACCCAGTGGAACTCTCATCTTCAGCAAGGAAATTCACTCTTCTGCAACTTTATACCACATTCGGCTTAGTCTGCGTAACACCACTGTCGTGTGTGATATGCTATTAGTTGGATAGATGCACAAGTCTCCCACGAATATTCATTCACCAGTTGACTGTGCCTACCGCCTTTGGACTGGTATCAAGAGGATTATTCTCGGCCTGTGGGTAAGGAGCGTAACACTGGACTGCGGACTCAGGCAGACTCACGCTGGAACCTCCAGGCTGCCACTTACTATGCCTGAATTTGGCACAGTACATACAGATTCGACTTCTTTTAACCTCAACTTCATTCTCTGCAAAAGATAAATAAACATATACGCCTCCCAGGGTTACTATCGAGACAAAATGAGATGATCCCCTAACTCTCGTGGGGCAGGGGCTTTGCCTCGGTCACCTCCCTGACCAGGACAGTAACTGACACATGGGTCTCCTCAGTAATAAAAAATGTGAGCGAATAATGTGCCTGAAACTCCTCATATAATCCGCTGAGTGATTAAAAAGTTTAAAAAAAAAAAACAGAGCTATGACTGATAGCCTTATTCTGATGCAAACTCAGAATGATTATGACCTCTTCCTGAAGAAATCCTCCAGGCAGCGGGCCTTAACAGGAACACCTCTCTACCTGCCTTCTGGCTGAGGCAGGGCAGACCATTAGCTCTTTCTCATTGATCTCATTCCCTAATCTTTTCATCACCATCCCTGAGGATCTTTCCACTTTCACACAAGATAAAAATTAAGAAGTCTAGGGGCGCCTGGGTGGCTCAGTTGGTTAAGCGACTGCCTTCGGCTCAGGTCATGATCCCGGAGACCCGGGATCGAGCCCCACATCGGGCTCCCTGCTCGGCGGGAGGCCTGCTTCTCCCTCTCTCACTCCCCCTGCTTGTGTTCCCTCTCTGGCTGTGTTTCTCTCTGTCAAATAAATAAAATCTTCAAAAAAAAAAGAAGTTAGTTAGTTATTGCATCCGTGTCTTCCTTGTGCTACTAAAGACCTCTGTATTAGTCTTTCTTTACACATTTTCCTCCCAGACGGAAGATGGGTTCTTAGAGCCTCAGAGTAGTTCTGGCACGGATCTGTCCATCAAACATTACATACATAATAGATGCGGACAAAAATAAGTGTTGATTAGCTGAATGAACGTGCCAGTTGATGAAGGAAAAGCAATTTCACAACTGTGGACCTTAAAAATGATGGTAAAAAATGAGGCTAGACTGTGGTCTTGAAAATAAAGCAGAGACTTCCTTTCCAGGCTATGAAGAGGACACTAGCGCAAACAGTCTTAAAAGACCCTCTCTCCGAGGAGGAGCTTTTGTCTGCTGAGCCATCTGCTTATTTTTCATAGTTTTCAAGATTCCTGTGTCACCCTCCCCTCTCTTCCCTGGCCCCCCTTTTTGTAAAGCAAGTCCCATGATCTTCCCATGACCTTCTAAGGAGGTTGGTTGATGAGTGAGACAGCTGAAACCTCCACTGCCAGGGAATGAGAATGCTTCATGGCAAACACGTTATTCCTCCACTGTCAGGGAGAGATGCAGCTTATGTCTGCCTGCCTGACTGAGACAACAGGAGAGAATTTCTATTTTACAAGGGTTGCTACACCATTTGCTGAAGAGTGATATGGGGCAGGTAGGGAGTATGAAAAAGAGAAGCAATTTCTTAAGGAGCCTACTCCTTCCTCTTTCATGAGAATGCAAACACAACAAGAATAATGGGGGGGGGCAGTGAAGAAAAGACCACCAGAAATCTCTCTCCAGAAATATCAAGCACCTTAGGTTGCAATGGACAGGAGTTCTCAAAACCTCCAAGGCACTGCAGAGAAGGTTAGGGAGGAGTGGAAGCAAGGGGAGGGTAGGAAAAACCCACAGAAGAGATTCCCCACCAGGAAGGCAGGCTACGAATGACTACATCACTGACAGTGAGCCCGTCTTCCCAAGGATGAGGACACACGACAGCCAGTCTGGGGCAATGCTGAGATGTGGATCTAGAGGGTCTTCCGTGCCTACACCATTTTCCAGTTAGTGCTTCTCTGCTTCTGCAAGGGAAGCCTACCAAGCCCTTCCATTGGACGGCTCCATTACCTCCTGCTCTTTTCTCCTCCATTACAGAAGTGCTCTCGGGAAAGGAGATGGTAAATAGCTTTCTGCCGCGTCCAGAATGACAATAAAACCTCCTGAGTTACCACTCCTAAATATATGTGTTTCTCAGCTCAGAATAAAGCCTAACGTGAAAGAAATTCATCATCATTTGGGGCTTTTGGGGAAACCTATGTGACACGATTGCCTAGCAGAATAGGATATTTGAAATTATGGCCAACATGGGAAAATCTGGGAAGTGTGGTCACTGCAGCAGTCAGTCCAAAGGGGAGGCTTCTCCTTGGAAGCAGAGGGCGATTGCGAGACCTCTGGAATCGCACCGATGGCGCTGCTGCTTGCACCTCACTCCCCATCACAGCCACCGTGTTCACACACGCACGTGCTCACGCACACATGCACATGCACGCACAAACGCACGTGCTCAACACACACTCACACACACACTCAGACAGGCATGTCCATACTCACACGCTCCTGTGTGCACATGGTCACACACATGCTGACACGGGCGCACGTTCCCATGCACGCTCAAATGCACGTGCTCACACACATGCTCAAGCAATTCATGTCCACGTGTGCACATGCTCACATGTGCGCATACACACTCGTACACACATGCTCACCCAGACACATGCTCACACACGCACTCACATACACACATGGCCCTGCACACCTCACCCCTCAGCAGGAGCCCTCTAATCAGGGCAGGATAAGCACCCACAGTGAAGAACCCTGAAGGGGGCACCCCACAGAGCAACCCAAGATCTTTCTGGCTTGGGGAAAGGAGCCAGTGAAAACCTCTTTATTTCGGATACAGGTCTTGTCACAGGATGTGGCTGTTGCTAGGTAACAGTGATTCCCACCCCACACACACACACCTCCTGCCTTCCCGCCCTGGACAGAAGCACGGACGTCCTGGCAGATGACTCCACTAGGCTATCGAAGCCCCTCCTGGGACGGCAGGCCTCCAGCCTTGTCCCCAGCGCAGGGCTGACAATGAGGCGCCCCCTCCCGCAGCCTCTCATCCCGCACCCCCCGTGGGTCCCACCCAGAGGAAACCCCAGGCACCATTTCTGCTGTTTCAAGTTAATCAGACTATCATCAAGAACTAGATTTGAATTTGAGTAGGGAGGTGCTGCGGGTTGGCAGTGGCGGGGGGGGGGGGGGGGGGGGGGGGGGGGGGGGGGGGGGGTGTGCAGGGGACGGGCTTGTTTTTAGTTTTTGTTTACTGTTTTAGAATGTAAAGAGAGGTTTCATTCCCTGAGGCCCATTAGAGCAGGAACCAGCACAGCGGTCAGCAGGGCCTGGCCAGCTGAACTCCCTGTGGACCAGCACAGCAGAAATCGTGGCCCCCAGGATTTGAAATAATCAGCGGCTGTCAGTACCAATAAACTCCAGTCTCTGAAGCCCCAAGAGGTTAAAAAAAAAAATCCTCCATGCAAGGTGACAAAGAGATTTAGAGGCAGCATCCTTCCGGAAGAGGACAGGGGCAGCCGCAGCGTGGAGGGATGTGTTGCCTGGGCCATCCGAGCATCCCCCCCGTGTCAACTGACTGGCAAGCCAAGCCCCAGATCAGTCTTTCCTGGATGGGAAGCCACATGTGCACAGAAAAGATAATGTTAATGTCGCTCCTTATTTGTTGTTGTGTCAACAAAAATGCCCACTTATCACCATTTAATGGCTCTCAGAAATAAGCTAGTTTAGAACATCATCCAAGATGCAAATGAGTCACTGAAAGCTGTCGCTCTGACCTTTCCCTGTCGCTGGGTAGATGTTTCCGAACCAACAACAGCCTTCCCGGTGGCCTGGGGGGCCAGGATGCCCTGATGCAGCAGAGCAATGGCCATGGCTCCACTCTCGCTTCGCTTCGGGGAGCGACAGACCCACAAACGGTCCATTAGACAGAACGTTTTCTCCTCAAGAGGCTGCCTCCTCAGCTTCCTGGCCTTGATGAGAAAGCCAAGTCATCTAGTGACAAGTGACAAAGGCCCCCACAGAGAGCCCTCTGAGACACACAGAAACAGGTCAAACAAGGTCCTCCCAAGGTAGGCCCGGAAGCCCATCAACCGGTTGAACAGCCCTGGGAGTTAGGAAAGGTGACCTCGTAGAGCCTGCCCACTGTCATTTCCATGCTGAGAACCTTAGTTCTACCCTCAGACACCTGAAGAGTCAAGAGAGCGAGACTCACGGGGGCCTTCCACTCCCACCACACTCCGGCTGCTCCCACTCCAGAGGAGGCACAGCTGAAGGGAGTTGGTGACAGTGGGACAACTCAACTATGTTTTCTCATCTGAAGCTTCGTTCCCCACAGAAACACACTCATGTGCCTTTTCTTCTCTTTACCTGCCTCCCTAAACACTATCCTTATGGAACGCTCAGACCCAGAGCAGAATTTTCATATTTCTTGAGATCTGAGAATCCCCAAACTAAGAGCCATCCTAGACACTTCCATTCTCCTCATTCCCCCAAAGACCCCTGTCTCTTCCTTATCCTCTTCATCCATGAAATGGGATGATTTTACCCATCCTGGAGGCAGTAACAGATATGGTTAAGGGCATCGATTGTGAAATCCCTGGTTACGGGAGACCCAGGCAGCTTATCCAAATATGTGCCTCAGTTTCTCTCACATATGCATTCTTAACAGTGCCTACCTTACAGGGTCATTGGAAAGATTAAGTGAGGAAAGGTCCCAGCTCTTAGTAAAAAACCATTATCATTATAGAGGAGTTTTAAGAATCAAAGGTAATCTAGGTGCAGCAAGGTATCAATGCCTCTCCAAGTGGTCCCCACCATTAATGCCCTAATCTAGGTCATCATCCTGGCCTGGGCTATTATGAAAGCCTTTCATCACTCTGACTCCAGAATCCCACCTCTCCAGCTCTAGGGACCCAGTTATTAATTTATCATTCTTTTGCTCAAAAATCCTTAATACCTACCTGCTGCTTCCTTGTTATGGCCTAGAAGGCTCTTCAGGGCCAGGCCTGCCTCTCCAGCTTCATTTCTCATCACACTGTTCCCGCATACCTGGAACGGCCTTTCCATTTCACCTGCCAGAGCCACCTCACGCTCCTCTCCATACAACTCAGCTGCCATCTAGAAAGCCCCTCTGGTCTGGCTGACTGACTGGCCCCCGCCTTCTCTGAGACTCCACTCAAGCTATCCCCGTTTACACATCTACTTTCTCTAATAGACTGAGAGTTAAAGACAGGGACAGTGGATCGGACATCCTCATTTTCCCTCATGACTGGGCATGATGGCCGACAGTGAGTAGATGTCCCAGAAGTACCTGTGGGGGAAGAGTCTGTTCTTGTATTGACATAAACATAAGCAGGTTCAATGTCAACCATCCTAATCATGGATAAGCCCCACTAGCAATATTTTAACAAAGTAACCACTGAGGTAGCCTAAGTATGCTTCCAGCCAAATCTCTCTACCAACAAAGTGGGGTTCGGACCAGAAACTTCTGCAGCATGGGACTATATGTACAGCAAAACACACCGCCCTAATCCTCCTCACCCCCATTCTAGTCTCTCCAGAATCCAAAAGGAACACTTAGTTTTCAACAGTACTTGCACTCTGTTGGCATACTAATTAACACCAATTAATCATCTTCATTAGGTGTGATAATGACTAGGAGAAAAAAGATTAGTTCCAACAAAATATTCTGTGCCTATATCAAGTGTCCTGGTGGCTCATGCGATTAACCGCCTCAGATCAAATACTCATCACACTATCCCTGCTCTGCTGGAGACCTGTCACTAAACCTCTGGATGATGTCAAAAAAGCAAAAATGTCTAGCTGGGGAAGCAGCCAGACACAGAGATCTGATCCAAACAATCACTGAGTGAGTAACTGATGTCTTCCCAGAGCAGGAACTCTCGGCGATCCTAACAGCCCCAGAATACGATATACCCAACAATTCCCGAGTCCCTGGAGAGATGGCAAAGCCCATCATATGGTGTCCCTACTCCTACATAGTTTCCAGTCAATGAGGACCAGTTCCAAAACTCCTCACTGGCCCGCTGCCCGTTCTCACAGCCTGTCCCATCACCGGCAACTCCAGCCCTCCCACCGTTCCAACCCAAATCCTCACAGTCATTCTTGGTTCCTTTCTTTCTCCCTATATCACAAACTACTCAATAAAAATACAATTCAAAATATGCGGTGTATCGGACCACGTTCCCATTGTCTCCACCCTAGGGCAGGCCACCTGGACCACGGCATTAGCCTCTGCCCGGTCTCCTGCTTCCTCCTTTCCCTGCCTTTGGTCTGTTTTGAACACAGCATCCTGCGTGAGCCTCTTAAACAATAAATCTTATCGTATCACTCTTCTGCTCAAAATCCTGCTTGTCTCTGTGAGTCCTTAAAGTTGGTCTATAGCACCCTATCTGATGTCCCACCTGCTCTTCTTTGACCTCTTTCCCTGCTTCCCTTTCCCTTTCTCAGTCTCTACAACAATATTCAATACTGGTCTCCTTGGAGCACCTGCCTTCCGCTCCGGTCATGATCTCCAAGCACTTAGATTCAGCTCCACATCTGGCTTCCTGCTCAGCAGGGAGTCTGCTTCTTTCTCCCTCTCCCTAAGTCCCTCCCTCCTCCTACCAGTTTTCTACTGTGTGGTTGCAATGATCCATCCACTAAATCTCCCAACTGGGGGCCCACAACTATCGCTGACACCCCCAGAAAAAATGTCCCCCCCAAGCTAATAAGATACAGTTCTCCTAAGCCTTCCCTTCACTCCCACTCCCAAGGGAAAAGTATAAAATCTGCTTTACATTTGGCATTTTTCCCTCTGCACCCTTCTCAGGGCAGCTAAGTATACCTAATTTAAACACAATTTCTTAATGGTTACACTTTTGCACATGAATGCCTTTTGGCTACTGGAACTTTTTTTAGTGCTTGTATCTGATCCGTGGCCCAAGGCCTTCCCTAATTATAGCTCCTGGTCTGACCTGACTGGCGGCAGCAGGTGTAGCTTCTGACAAGGCTGATCTCAGTAGCAAAACCAAAGAAGGTGACGGTGTCTGTATTCATAATTCAACAGAAGAAAAATATCTCCCCCTCTTCCCATTTTCCTGCTGGGTTTTCCAGCTGTAGTACTCAGAATTTTAGGAGCAGAGCAGGTGAACACACCAAGAAAAAGAAAACTCACCTGCCGATCCTCCATGCACTGATCTTGTTTCTGCTTGTCCCGGGAACTAGCCCCTACATTACCCCGCCACGTCCAGGAAGGTAGCAGGACAACCGGGAATAAGACTAAATTCTTCCTTCTCTGCCACACCTGGCTCTGTCTCTGTACTTCAAGTTTTGAGCTCTCGCTAGAGGAATTCTAGATTCTCCCTTGGCTCCCTGTCCAAGTGTCACCTGTGGGAGTGAACATAAAGTCTCTTGTCCAGGCAGGTATAGTTAGTACGAAGACAGTGCCTCTGCCCCGCACCATCCCCTTGGGGGTGATGACTGCAGGTAGGACATGGAACACTGAGCATGGAGACCAAGGAGCAGGTCAGCATGGTTCAGACAAGGGAACCGGTTAAAAAGAAACAGCTAATGAGTGTGTGTCTGAAAAGGAGTAAACACAATACAGCATATTGGTGTGAGCAGTTGATTAGAGAGAAATGAATGAGTGTGTCTGAAAATTATTAACCACAATATAGCCTATCAGTGCTCGCAGCTCCCCACTGGCAGTGAGAACATGACTTATTGCCTATGGGTTTTCCAAGTTAAGAAGAACAGTGGGGAAACAGGTGCTCTGTGTGGTATATGGTGTCTTCACTGGGTGTGGAGGAGGGTATGCGACGTAGCAGTCAGGGCTGGGTGGCCCAGAAGACAGCGAGGCTGGGAGCTGAACACAGATGAGTTTCTCCCTGCCCTGTCTGCCCCCACACCCCTCAGGAGTGTCAAGTCTACCGTCAGGACTCGGGGGTATCCACCTGGAGAAGGACAGGACCTCCCCCGAGACATTCCTTATAGGAGCCCACTAGTCAGGCTGCAGGTAGGCCAAGACATGAGGGAGAAAGACAAGATGCAACATCCTGCCCTTCTAGATGGCTACTACACCACCAGGCCAAGGCTGCTGACCAGCTGTCTTCTCGTTGCTCCACAGAAGAGGAAACGGGTTTGGCCACTATGGGGGGATCGGGTTAGGAAAGTTAGATTTTGAAAATCACGTAAGTGGAAAGTCATTCCTCAGGGAGGGAAGAGGGGGACAAATATTATCAGTCTCAGATGGTTTAAGGCAAGTTATTCCCAGATGTACAAGTATTACCTAAAAGATTGTTCTAACCCACGGCACCTCAGAGTCTGACCTTATTTGGAGAGAGGATCTTAACAGAGGTCATCAAGTTAAAATGAGGTCATTGGGGTAGGCTCTAGTCCAGTATGACTGGGGCCTTCATGAAAGGGGGAGGTTGGGACAGTGACAGATGCGTAGAGGAAAGACAATTCGAAGAGACACAGGGAGAAGGATGGTCATCTACAAGCCAGGGAGAGATTCGAAGAGACACAGGGAGAAGGACGGTCACATACAAGCCAGAGAGAGATTCGAAGAGACACAGGGAGAAGGACGGTCACATACAAGCCAGGGAGAGATTCGAAGAGACACAGGGAGAAGGACGGTCACATACAAGCCAGGGAGAGATTCAAAGAGACACAGGGAGAAGGACGGTCACATACAAGCCAGGGAGAGAGGCCTGGAACCGCTCGTTTCCTCAAGCCCTCAGGGTGAACCTGAAGCCCCTTAATGCAAGACTTCTAGCCCTTCAACCTGTGAGACAGGAAATTTCTGTTCCTCAAGCCACTCAGTCTGGGCTATTTGTTACCACAATCCTAGCAAACTAATACAACCGTTACAGACTCTTTCCACAACTATTAAAAATCCCCAGGAATTTATAAAAGGAATCTTTTCACATTTTACATCCAAGAAGTCTGGTAGGATTAGTTAGGAACAAAGCTGTCCTCTTGTGGGACTGTGAGTTTTGGTGACGGGGTAATTTAATTGAGTACTCGTCTGGACATCGTAGATTCTTAGAAAAGTCATTTTGTTTTCTGCTGTTGTTGAAAGCTGTTTGACACCTTTTAACCTAATTCCTAAAAAACAAAAGAAACAAAATACCCATGTGTTAGAACACATTCAGGGTTTTTGCTTATGTCTAAATATGACTCTGTGTGTGTATGTGTGTGTGTGTGTGCGCATGTGTGTGTGTATGGGAAGAGAGAGAGAGAGAGAGAGAGGATTATCTCCCAAGACTTTCAGTGGGTGGCAGGAAAAAAAAATGAGCATCGTGCCAGCATTATAGCTGATGTCTGGTACTATTTATAGAGCCGGCCATGGCCATGTCAGATCTTCAAAAGAAGCAAAACATCTGGGTGCATTCCAAAGCAGAGAGGAAAAACCTAAGTCACAACATATTATATAGAGGAAGGCTGCATTTTTTACAAAAGTTACAATTTGCATTTGCTAAACATAATCCTGTACCTCAGAGGATCTTAGGAAGTGATTCTGACTCTGAGTGTAATGAAAAAAAAATAACACAATAGCCATTGTATTTTTAAGTTTAAAAAAGTCCGGAGGTGAACGAGCGGTTTCCAGAGAGCAGAGAACACACAACATCTCCTCAGCAAAGGGCCCCCAAGTGGCCGGTGGCCATCAGGAGGCAATCAAGAGAGACAGCCTCACTGAACTCAAGTCAGCAGCTGCCCTGGGGTTTCCAGTGGGGCCAAAGTGAGAGCCAAAAATGGCCTCCCCACACCCCCCTTGAGGGCAGACGGCACCCCCCCCCGGCCCATCTCACAGAGATGTCACAGGATGAATTAGAGAAAAATATTTAAACTTATATAACACTTGGGAAATCTGCACTAAAGGAAAAAAAAAATCACTATTTCTACAATATTTTGCAGACCTAAAGCAAGTGTGCCCTACTTTCGGCAAAAGCAATATATTTTAAAAATTCCAGATTTTAAAAGATATATATCAAAACTAAGTTGTCCAATGCACAGAAAGAGTAGATTCTACATAGGTTGAGGTCTCTTCTTTATTCGCGGGGGGAGTACCCAGCACCTAACGCCAGACCTGACGCGTGACAAGTCCTCAAAAGGTATTTGTTGAATTTCTATTAAATAGCCAGCTCCATCAATATACCTAATGAATTAAAAAATTCGCAAACTTTCTGGTCAGATGTCCCATGCTTCAGCATGCATGACGTCATAGGTATGACGTCACCTGGCTCAGGCTTGGGGACCACCGCGTCCTACAAGGCACACCTGCCCCGGACTCATGGCCCCTGCCAAGTGGACCACGTCACCCCTAGCGTCTCCAGCCCCCATGTTCCAGGAGCATCCTGTGGGCAGGGCTGCTGTTTTAAGATCCCTCTTCCTGGGTTCCCAGGGAAAACGCTGAGTTAGGAGGGCAGCACACTCCAGTCTGGGTCTGGCTCTGGTAGTGACCAGACATGTAGGTTGTCCCCATCTGTGGCTCCCAGGAAGCTAACGGATTCAGGGCTGAGGGCAAACCAGGGCAAGCTATCTGCTCTGCTCGCCGCTGGCTTCACCACACACCCGCTTCGGCATCCTCGTTTCTAACTCTTTGTTTTTAGCTCCAAAACATGGTTTCTTGCACATTGGTCAGGGAGGTAGCGGGGAGAGAAGGATCCATACACAGCCTCCCAGCAAGCTTCCGGGGAATACACCAAGCCTGATGCCCAGAGAAATACTTTCCAAACAGGGCAAGCACCTGATGCACTCAGGTTACCGGATCTCCTGCTCTTTCCATCATTTTTTAATTACTTCGATTATAAAAGTTAATAAAGTCTCACTGTGCAATATTTGGAGCTGCAGAAGAAAATGCGGAAAGGAAAACAAAAGTCACCCATAATCTCACATCTGGAGAGAATCTCTGTTACCATCTCTGTGTACCATAGTCATGTTCATCCGCACATGTATGTATTTCATCAGGCAGATTAGAAAGTACCGAACCTACGGCTTGATGGGCATGGCGTCACTAACATTCTTCAGATATTTTTCTTTGGCCGCCTACTACTCCACCCTATGGATGTCCCATAATTTGTTTAACTAGTTCCCTGTTCTGGGAAAGAGTTGATTCCAGGGTTTCAGGAAAACTAATAGCCCCTCAGTGGGCGCTTTTATACACTCACGTGTCCTTGCCTCTCCGATCGCTTCCTCAGCATGGAATCTTAGAGGTAAATCGCAAGCCCGGAACTCCCCAAAATCACGCCTGCCAGGAAAGGCTGCGCCGATCACAATTCTAATAATAGGACCTTGTACCGTTCCATCATATCTCTATGACACTGAGCAGTGCCATTTTTAACCTCCAGTAATTTTATAGCTGGGAAAATGGCATCTCATTTCCATTTTAATTAGCACGTTTATTATTGTTATTATTGGCATTGTCGTCATGGTAAGAGCTCGAGTGGACCTTGCGTCACCACCGCGTGGCATCCCGGCGAGGCGCCGCTGCAGAGGGAGAAACTGAGGCCCAACGGGGTGACGCTGACAAGGTCCGGCAGCTCGCTGTTAGAGCCGGGCTCAAAGCCTGACTCCAGACTGCCACCCGCCTGGGCACTCTGCTTGCCCAATAGTCCTCCAGCCAAGCATGCCTCCGGGCCTTTGGCCTCCGTATTCCTCTTTCTCTGAACTCCAGGGGATTTATTTTTCTGTGTAGAAAAGCAGCCCTCAGCGTTTTGGATGTTTTGACACTGCACGCCTGTGCGGAGATTCACCGTCACCCCAGCCCCTCCCTCCCCAGCCACCCACCCATCTCCCCACAGGTCAAGTGGGACTCGTCCTGTCTCCTCTCGACGTTGCAAAGAAAACCCTCTTGAGATTACTCAGAATGCCCTGGAATTTAACTACACCCAGACTGGGAAAGATCCACTCGCAGTCCAAAAAAGCGATACTTAGTATCCACCACTCGGGGCACCCCCCAAGCAGAGACAGGAGTTTCTCTCCTGACACACAGCTCCCACGTCACTGTCATGTTTGCCTCCACAGGCCGTACCCGTCCACCACCGTCGCTCTTCGGGCGCCCCCGGAAACGTGTGCCCCCCCCGCCCCCCCACCCCCCACAGGTGAAATCCCATCATCGGATGAGAGCCCCAGAAGCTCTGCCACGGACAGGGTCCTACCCCGCAAACCACCCGGCGCTGACAGCTGATGGGGAGCTGGCCGAGGGGGCCCCCTCCTCGGGGGTCACCTGCTGGCCCTGGAATTCCTGGCACAGGCAAGTCCTGCAGGGTCATAGGGCCGCCTCCACCTCCCCCCCAGCTCCCTCTGCAGCTCACAGCCATCCTTTGCTTGATTCAGCTCAGGTTAGGGAGATGGATAGGATTTTCCCACAAATCACTTGATTAGTGCGAGAAATCTATGTTCCTGCTGTTCTAAGCATTGCAGGGTTTTGGGTTCCCTTTAAATCTCTCTCAATGTTATGGCTCTTGTAGCTCTCGGAGTTTCTTCACCAAGATTTATTTTTTTTTTTTTTTGAAGGCACTGCACTATTTGGCAATTCTATACGATTCTTCTCTGGTCCCTTGACCGGCAATATTGGGCAAGAAGCCCTTGAGCTCTGAGACCCAGAAATAGGTATCTGACCTCTTCACCAGCCACGTGGAGATGACCACTGCAGCAGAAGTGCCTAGAATCCAGGACCTGCTCATGCCAGCCCACTAGCCTGGCCCCGCCTAGCCCAGCCCGGCCCAACCTTAGAGAGAAGCCGCCCCGCCCACCCACACCCCTGTCACCCTGCTTTCCCACAGATTCTTGCATACTTGCTCTCTTATAGGCAGTATGCTGGGTGCTTTATAGCTGATACTCCACTTCATCCTACAACAGATCCATGAGAGGGTATCCTCAGATATTTGAAAGCTGGGAAAACAAAGGTTTGGAGTAGCCACATGGACTCTCGGAGCCAGGCCCGTGGAGATGACTTAGGCTGGCATAACGCTGGGCCCCTACACTTCTGCATTTCCATATTCTCTACCTCATCTCCAAAAGACCACCAGAAATAAGATGTGGAGAAAAGATGAGTGCATCATCTTCCTTGCTCAGGCCTGAACCACACTCCTTAGTGCACTGATGACTCCCACGAACAAACTGGTTACCTAAGTGAGCGCAGGGTTTTGGACCCTTTGTCATCCAAGAGGAGTGCCCTCCGCTAAAACCCAATGGGACCTGGGGACAGTCACATGTCCTATACACACCGGGTTTGTGCTAGGCTACCCCCCTTCCAGGGCTGCACATACGGGGCACCCCTTCTGAAGTCCCCGAGCATCCCCCCCTTCCCTCAAGACGAACTTACCCCTCCGGGGCTGCACACGGCACAGTCCCGGTGGGAAGAATCTGCCCTGATTTCCTTAGACCCATAATCTTAGATTGTTCTCGTTTCTAAAGCCCCCAAGTCACTTTCCTTCCACCAATGCCACCTGTTCCCTCATCTATCTTCCTTCCTCTCTCCCTGCAGGAGAATTCCAACTAGAAATAAGGACGTGGCATGTCTCCTCCAAGTTTCTGTCAACAGTTCCCTCTTCCCAAACTGTAGGGGCTTCTCCAGGAGGCTGCTTCTCCACCTGTCCCTCCTTTGTCCTAGGGCATCGGACAGGACAACACCAGACGCCTCATATCCCATCTTTTGGGGCCCACCCCACATTCAGATCAAGAACCTAGGGCAGGTCCCTTCGTCCCCCCCGCCCCAAAGTCTTCACGTAAAAGTTAGAAAGAGGAATCCTCCTCTCATTCCCTCCTCTCTGTGCCTCATAAAAAGATGTGAAAAAATAAAAAGATGTTTCAGATAAAAAAAAAAAAACCCTTTAGCAAGAGAGAGAAAAAAGTGCAGCGAGCCTCCCCTAACACCCCCCAACCCCAGGCAGCAGCTCACCTCACACAGCCGATTTCAGAGGAGTGACAGTAACTCCACTCAGCAACTCTTTCCTCAAAATACAACTGCACAAAAATAAATAAGTAAATACCTGCACAGGGATGGAGTTAACTGGACTTACCATGGTGCTCATGTTGCAATAAGTTCATGTATCAAGTCATTATGCTGTACACCTGAAACTAATGTAATATGTCAATTATAGCTCAATTAAAAAAAAAAAAATACAGCCGCACAAGAGCCACCTGGGTAGCCCGCTCCAGGCCCGAGGGAACAGGGGACTCTTTTTTGGTGACTCTGGATCCGCACCATCTTCTTGGCCTCGTTAATTCAGTCATAATTCCTCAGAATTTACAAAGCCCCTTTTACAGTGGAAAGCTCATGAGGTAGCATCACCACAAACTAATTTTGATTTAGAGACTCACACACCCTGCATGGTCTCCCGGTCCCTCCCCCCTGCCTCCCCTCCTCCCCCAACTCTTGATCTTCCTTCCCAATCATGGAGAAAATGAACCAATGGGACCCAGTCACCATTCTGATCCCCATCCTTCCCACCACGCCCGGGACCCACCCACCCAACTGCCTTGTGACCAAGATGGCCACTCAGCCAGCCAGGCCATGCCCACCGGGGCCCTGGAGCCCAGCCCCCCTCAAGACTCCCCCAGTTGTCACCAGCATCACCTTTGTGCTCTTGACTGGTTGGTTTCCAGGAGCACACACACCCAGAGGGGCTTAATTGTATAAATGAAGTTTCACTGAATGAAGCCACATTCATTCCTTTACAAGTTGTTTGTGGCTGTTTTCCTATTGCAAAGGCAGAGCAGACTCTTGGAGGCAGAGACCATAAGGACTAGAAAGTTTAAAATATTTACTATCTGACTCTTCAACAAAAAGTTGACCAATTTCCTATTCAGTGTTCGTAGCTCCTTTCTTTACTCACTCTTGAGGTTATCTCAGCTCCCAGGATTTTTCTCTAGCATAGACTTCTCTGAACTCCAGACCCATAATGCAACTGACTAGCAGGCCTTTCATTTAGCTAACATCTCCCCAAACTAAACTCTCACCCCGTTTCCCCCAATTTGTCCCTTTTACAGACTTTTCCATCTCATGCGAAAAGCCTTGGAAATCATCTGTGAACCCTCTTTCTCTCAAACCCTATGTTCAACCCATTACGAAGTCCAGTTGGATCCACCTTCAAAACAGATCCAGAATCCGACCGCTCCACACCCCTCCCCCTCACCGCTACCCCTAAGCTAAGCCACCGCCCCCTCTGGCCGGGGTCCTGGCCCGCACACAGCTCTCGCACACAGCTCTCCCACAACGTGCATTCAGGGCACCCACCAGGCGGCCGGAGCAGTCCCTTTAAATCATACACTATGTTCCTCCTTTGCTCAAAGCTTTCCAGGGCTTTGATGACACCTCTCTTGGCCTCATGGCTGACCTCTGGGGTCTCCAGCTTCAAGGCCACTCCTGACCTGGACCGCCGTCACCCAGACATCCGCGTGGATCACCCTCCACAGCCCTGGGTCTCTGCTCTGCTGTTATTCTATCCCTGAGACCCGTGGACACACCCTCCCCACACACTCTCCCCAGTCCTTTGCTCTGCTTCATTTCTCCCCATTCCACATCTTGGCCCTCCTACAAATCGACTTCTTTGTTGGCCATCTGTCTCCCCTCACTGGAATAGCATCTCGGGGAGGATGGGGGACCGGGTCAGTCTTGTCCACAGCGTATCCTAAAGCCTTAGAGCTGTGACTGTCAATTTTCACTATTTTGAGCAATGAATAAGTGAACACGTAACATTTCAGAAGCTCACATCTCTGTTCAGGAAACTGAAGGATGAGGGAGAGAAGCCAGTCATTTCCATCACGGTGAAATCAAAGGGCAGGGCCAGCCTCGGGCGCTCCCAGCCTTGTAGCCTGCAGCATCCCTCATCCACCTGTCCCAGGGAATGGACAAGTTAGGGGGTCCCCAGCGACAGAGGGCTTGCCCACTCCTGCTCCCCGCACCTCTCTGCAGGACCTCCTGGAAACCAGGAGGAGGCAGGATGAAGAAGCAGACAAGGGGCTGCCCTGGAGAGAGGAGCCCCCTTTCCCTCTCCTAGACCCCCATGGTCACCACGCCTGAAGCAGCAGGGGTGAGCCAGAGGGCCAGCGCAGAGGGGCTGCATAGCTGACGGGACGAGGCTGTGGTAATCACCACAGCCAGCGGCGTGAACTAGGTTCCTCTGCAAAATGAGGCTGATGAGCAAAGGTTTAAAAATTTGAAAAGAACGGGTAGTCTCAGACTCTTTTTCCTTTCTTATTTCTGTCTTGTCACCCTTAAAAATCTACAATTTAGGGGTGCCTGGGTGGCTCAGTCGGTAAAGCCTCTGCCTTCAGCTCAGGTCATGATTCCGGGGTCCTGGGATCGAGCCCCGCATCGGGCTCCCTGCTCAGCAGGAAGCCTGTGTCTCCCTCTCCAGCTCCTTTCTGCTTGTGTTCCCTCTCTCACTTTCTCTCTCTCTCTGTCAAATAAATAAATAAAATCTTAAAAAAAAAAAAACACTACAAATTAGAAAGAGCTTCTGCTTCTCCTCGTTCACTGTGCTAGAAGCTGATCCCTCGTTTCCAGTGTTCTTGAGCTACCTTCCTCCTCCCCATTCTGCTCCCTTTTTCTTTCCTTTTCCTTCTGGCTCATAATGTTTCCTTCCTCTTCTCCTATTTTGAAAAGCCTAAGTTCCAGGCAGACAGGGGAGGGCTGACAGATAGGAACCGTCCCAATGCTCCTTCCTGTCTTCTGGAACCCTACAGGACAGTTTCATTTTCAGCAGGAGCAAAATCAAGAGAGGCAGCGAGACGGAGGGAATCCATACGAAGACTCCAACCCATTACTTCCTCTCTCCCGGTGGCATTACACAGGAGGGATTCTGGAGAAAGGAAGCAAAGCCAGGGACGAGGGTCACACACAGCACCCCGCCCCATCACCTCCTGACCGAGCCACGTGGCCCCTCAGTGGCCTCCAACATCACATGCTGCCTCTTGGCTCCGGAGGGCCACTCCCACCAAGGAAGCCCCTTCCCTGTCCAAGTCGCCCTCATCCTGCAAGGCTCAGGACCCTCATCCTCCACGAGCCTCTGTGACCACACGTACCCTTGTCGCCTCCACTTTTCTCAGCGCCCACTGGACTTGGCCTCATGGCAGGACTCAGCTGAAAGCACAGTGTTCTAGAAGTCCCCTCGTGTGCACTATGTCAGCTGAGCCATCCAGTACCTGCAGGGACACGCAGGATATGTGGCCCACCCCCACAGCGCCCAGGACGCGTAGCCTGGAGGAAGCCCTTGTCAGTTACCAGCAGGGTGGTGTTCGTTGCTTGCCCCTCTGCCTGTTGCCCACACACACTGAGGCAAGTGGCTCTGCCTTCCCGAGTATCAACTTCCTTCTGCGCACAATGGGGAGAAAGACACCGGCTCCATCCACCTCTGAGGCTCGCAAATACCAAACGCCATACACATGTGCGTCGTTATTGAAATAAATAGAGCAGCAAAGCAGCCACAGGGCCCACACCACTCCGCATGCAGCCCTACCTTTCAGCAGGCCTGTGGACTCGCCCCAGTTAAGCCTGTGAAAGCCCCAAGGATGTGCCCCCCAGAGCCACCACCTGTCCTGATGAGGGGAAGCACCTCGGAGAGCTCCCAGGAGCCTGGGCAGGCACCACCAGCCAGCCAGCTGGGACCTGCAGGAAGAGCGGGACTCTCAGGCTGCCCAGGGTTTATGCAACAAAGGAGAGCACCGGTCGAAGCAAGAGCAGTCTGGAAAGCCATCCACAAACAAGGCACTCGGTGAGGAAGCAGAAGCAGGAGGGCACCGCTGGAGACCCTGTGCACCCGAAGTCACTCCTCTAAATGTGCTAGCTGGCGGGAGCTGTCAGTGCATTCACTGGGTCTTAATTAATAAGTGAATTAAGCGAAAGGCATGGCTTCTGGGAAGGAGGGGACGGCGACTCTACACCTTCTTGCTGGAAATCTGCCAGCTATTCTCAACAGCATGAGAAGCTCTACAAAACAGCCCGCTCCAAATAGGGTGTGGGCTCTGACACCCAAGTTCCTTGTCACCTAGCTCTGCCACTCACTAGCTTTGCGACCCCGATCCTGACTGGGTCATAGCCCCTCTGAGCCCCAACTTCTCCACTTAGGAAATCTGCAGAAGGGCGTGAGGCACATAAACACACCACCTAAAGGCTAAGCTAGGTCTGACCACTGTGAGGGACAAGGCTGGCAATGTGTGTGGAAGGGGGAGGAGGGAAGGAGGAAGGAGCACGGCTGTCCTTGTCCCTGCTCAGAGATCCTGCACCTCGATATCCGAAGACCACTTTGGGCAGGGGAGCCCGTGCCGCACTGCCTTTGTGCATGTATCTGATCTCTCCAAATGGACTGAGGACACCTGGCCGACTGCCTTATGACTTTCAGGGAACAAGACGGTGCCAGAAACATTGCCACCTGCATAGTCCCTGCTCCAACATTTGTGATTTGAATAACTGATTTAAACAGCATGCTTTTTGGGGGCGCCTGGGTGGCTCAGTTGGTTGAGCGACTGCCTTCAGCTCAGGTCATGATCCTGGAGACCCGGGATCGAGTCCCACATCGGGCTCCCTGCTCCGCGGGAAGCCTGCTTCTCCCTCTCTCACTCCCCCTTCTTGTGTTCCCTCTCTGGCTGTGTTTCTCTCTGTCAAATAAATAAAATCTTTAAAAAAAATTAAAAAAAAATAAACAGCATGCTTTTTTGATGTGTAAAACAACATGTTCACTGTAAGAAATTTGGAAAATATAGGAAAGTTTAATGAAAGAACCAGATGTTTCCTAAAACCCAGAGATCACCATTATCACTCTGATCTATTGTATTCCATTCTATTTTTCATGACTGTATGTATCTTTTTTCACAAAATTGTATTTATACTCTGTTTACTTTTAAACCTTTATTTACTTAATATATATTATTAGCATTTTCCCATATTCTTATATATTATTCAATGTAACTTTAATAGCTTCCTTGATTTCCATTTTATGGATAAGCCATATTAGATTTAATTAATCCCCTCATACAATGTTTTGTTATAATGAATAACGCTGAAAGGAATATCTTTGATTAGAACTATTTTGCACAGCTCTGATTATTTCCGTACGATAAATTCCTAGAAGAGAAATTGCTTGCTGGTTTAGAGGGTATATTTTTGAGACATGTCCCCCACATTTGCAAATGATCTTCCCACCAGCTAAGTCTGGAAACGTCCACGTCTTAGCATTCATAACAACACAGGGTGTGTCATTTTCATTTTTGCTTGTCTGGTAGGTGGATAATGATACCTTATTTCTAATGTACTCTTTTAATTATTAGAGAGGCTGGACAGTTGTATGTCTTTTTCTGGACATTTGCATTTCTTTTCTCTTTGTTTGAACTCCCCATTCACATCCTTTGCCTACTCTTCCATCAGGGGACAGACTGATTTTTTAATACTCAATGGGAAAGAGAATTAGTTCATAGCCGGCTTTACTGACCCTGTCCCTGTGTCTAACAATCCCTCCATTAAGGCATTAATGTTAATATCTAGCTGATATCCTTTTCCTGTTGTTGAAACCCATTTACTCCCATCCTGTCTTCAGTTGGGGGGGGGGGCACAGCTCTCTCCCTTTCTCTCTCTCTCATCTACCCATGTGACCTTCCCTTGTCACCTGTCTGCTTCTCCTCCATGGGAGGAAAAATCTCTCTCCATTTTCTCCTGACTGAGGACAACCTAGGAATCCAAGTGTCACCCTGTGATGCTGCCCCTCCCCTTCTCCCATGACCAGGCTCTTCCTTCCTCCCTCTTGGCTGCTCACCTGGGCAGCGGCCAATGACTTGGGGACCAGCCCCTTAGCCCAGGCTTGAGTCTCCCAGACCTGATTCCACAACTCCTGTGTTCTAAATGCAAATGTGACTGCCTTTTCCTGCCTGAAGCCCTTCTGCTCCTCAGTGTGGCCAGCTGGACCTTCCCAACCTGGGTACACTCCCACCCCTCTCTGTCCCACACTGCAAAACATACCCCGTGTGCTCAGAGACAGCAAGCCCCAGGTTACTCAGAGTGCTCAGACACACCGTGCTGTTCCATGCTTCTGAGTGTCCCCCGCCCCGTCCACCTGGTGGAACCCTATTTGTTTCCCACGTCTCCGCCAGGCGTCGCTCTCTCCGGGAGGCCTCCTCCGACCATAGCAAGTCAGGGTAGCCACGTGTACCCCCCACACAGGGCATACTACCGCCGTGCCCCCCCTTACTGTGTCCTGCAGGCTGTGACTCCGCAGGGGGGACAGGGGTGTGAGGTCAGCCTGGTTCATCCTGCACGGAAAGGAACAGCGGCAGCAGGGCTGTGACGAGGCCATCCTGAGTTAGCCTGCCCATCCGTTTTCCCCAGGTTCCCTCTGCAGGCATGGGGTCTCTCACCTTCGGAGGACAAGTGCTGCATGCAGCCCCGTGGCTCTCTGTCCGTGCCCGTGCTCTCCGCAATCCTCCTCTCCCTCGGCTTCCCCTGCTCTCTCCACCCCTCCAGCCTGTCTCACCCCCTCCTTGGCAGCCGGGACCCCCCCGCGCCCACTGTGCCCTCTTCCCCCTTTGCCTTCCCAGACACACATCCTGCTTGGCTGCCTCTGGGGCTAACAGTCTTCCCTGGCGAGCCCCACAGGACAAGGCCCATGTGCCCATCTTGTTTCTGATGGACTGCCCAGTGCCCGCCTCGGCGCTGGGCACGGTGCTCAGGGTGCTTTTGTTAGCACACAAACGTGAGTCCGGACCCCTCCCCCCCCGCCGGCCCCGAGCTAGCCCAGCACAGCCTTCCGTGCCCCTTTCCTTGCACGCAGTGACGACACACATGCACTTCCTAATTATGAATTTATTTTGTGGTGTTCATTTCACCCATTCGTCTTGCTTCCTGCATGGCTCGACCAGGGCCCAGCCGGCCCGGCCGCTGCCTCATTCTGGAGCGTGTGAGGCTGTTCCATCCGGAAGCTGCCGGCTGGCCAGACGGCGGCACCCTGCTCCTCCCCTGACCCGACGGGGAGCCGGCCTCTAGGCCTTGGGACAGCGGCAGCCGCGTGGTCTCCCCTAAGGCTCCCTCCCAGGAGGCTCCAAACATGACCAAGAGACTAGGTAGCCAGTAAGGAATCAAGTCTGGCCAGAAGGAATGTGGAACTTCAGCCCCCTATCGTAGAAGCTTCTCTCGGAAATGAGAATCTGAATGCAATTCCAAATTCTGTTTCGTTTCGTAAAGGTAGCTGGTGACACAAGGGTCTTCTCCAGACCCTATGCGTGCTGAGGACCCCTCGTTTCATTCATTCAACAGGAGCTTGAACTACGTGTCTCAATCTCTCAGCTCTAAGATTCAGACTGATGAGACTGTTCGTATAACTCCTCCTGCTCGGGCCCCTCTTTCCGCCCAGGTTTCTGGCAGGCACTCCCCCAGCTCCAGCCTGGCTGCGCCCCGACCCAGTCACCGACTGAGGCGCAGGAATCTGGTGTATGAATCAGGGAAGGTGGGGATGAGTACACCGTGCTCGGAAAGGGCACTCGATAAGCAAGCTTAAGTGCAGGTGTCCCTGTCCCCACCATTTGGTTAGGGAAAAAGTAACAGCCCAGAAAAAGTAAATGGTCTATTCACCTTGGAAGCAGGGAGGGAAATGAACTACAAAGCAAATAACACTGATTAAAGGGATGGAGGACCTCGGTCCTGGTCCTGACTCTGCCTTCGGGTCCGGGCGTGAGGACACCTAGGCCTGCCGCCTCTCTGGGGCTCATTTGCCACATCTGGAAATGAAAGATTAGGCTCAAAGAGAGAGCCTGGCGCAGTAGGCGGGCTGGGCCAGTCGAGGCAGGACCTGGAGGGCCACGCAGGCTGGCCACACCCCTCCCTGCCTCTCCAGGGGACTTTGCTCTCAGCCACTCTGACAGCCTCAGAATAAAGGTTCCCGAGAAACCACAAAGGGTCCTCCTCCTCCTCCTCCGCCTCCTCCTCCTCAGGAAGGGGCCAGGATCCCAGGACCACACAGCCCCTCCCACAGGCGCCTCACATGGCTCTCCTCCTCCTCCAGCGGAACCTTCTACTTATCCATTTCCTAAAGATCATCACGGAGGCTCCACAACCTTCCCTTTTTAACAACTCTTGCTGACGGAAAATTCTTCCTCATACCTAATCTAAGTCCATCTGCTGCAATTTCTGTCTATTTTCTCTCGTTCAGTCCTACTGGAGATGGAGAACAGCTGGTCGCCATCCTCCACGTAGCATCCCCCCCCAAACCAGAATCAGTTATTGAATCACCCCTCAGCCTGTTTCTCTGCTGGCAGAGCTGCCCCCATGGCGGCGTCCTGCCCTCACAGGGTCCAGCTCTGAGAGCCTCCCCGGGCACCGTGGTCGGCACTGGACCACACGCCCCCGGCTCCACGTCCTTCCGAGGGTCTACCACCTCCAGCCAGCCCTAGGACTCCCGGGCCAACAACCAGACAGAAAGGCAGAGCAGAAAGGGGCTCCATGAGAACACAGCCCAAGCCCCTGGCTTTACACATAAAGAAGCAGAGGTCAGACTAGGGAACAGAGGTGCTGTGCCCAAGGTCAAGGCTGAGGGATCCGGCTCCGGGTGCTAGACAGACAGCAAATATCGCCAGTGTCGCGCCCCCAGTGACTGCAGCACGTTCCTGCTGGGGTGACAGCAGGACCAGCCTTCACTGAAGAGCAAAGGCCCACAGTGCCCAGGACCTCCCCACCCAAACCCCATCTTCCGAACCCCGAGGCAGACGTCTGCAACTCCACTCTGAACAGCTCTGACTTCCGTTAAGAACTCAAACCCCTCTGTCTGGGGCAAGCTGGAAACTATTCACACCTTAGTAAGAATGAGTAGACTTGATCCTTTCTACCTCTGCGGACAGATTAGGGGTTAGAGGGCAACAAAGAACAAAGGGACTGGGAAAATGTCAGGAACATTTCCCTGCTGGCTGATAGTCCAAGGTCAGTCCTGTCTGTGGGGGTCGAGGGTGGGGGAGCATCAGGATAGCAGCAGCGGGGGCCCTGCTGCCGGGGTCCCTGTGTGTCTAACAGGCCTTTGCTCAGAACCGTCTGCCCTAGCTGTCCCATGAGGGCTAGCTGCGTCACCCCGCACGCTGCGGAGGTCTGCATGGAACAGACCATGGTGAAGGACTGCCACACGGCTCCCACAGGACGATTCCATATGCATTCCCCGGAATTCCTGACTCCCCTGGTCCACTGTTCTAGAAGTGAGGCGAGCAGGGTGTCTAAAACTAAATCTCAACCTCTAGGGTGCCCTGAAGTGACAGGAAGGCAGAACCAGAAAGAAAGGAGGAAAGAAAGGCATATATCAGATTAAGTAAGATGGTTCGGCTTACAATAGCTCCTGAGTATGGAAGGAGGAAAGGGGATTGTGAGTGTAAGAAAAAGTGAGTCAGGTGAACTATTTATTAATAATTGGGGCTATGAAATTTTCCCAGGAATGAAGGGGGAAAATCACCCTGTGTGGTGTGGACATTTCAGAGCCTGGATTTCAAAACAGCCTTCACCCTGTGATGAATAAAGAGAAGCATCATGCTCCAATCTCTTCACCTTTCATGGGAGACTATGACACACACACACCCCCCAGAAAAACTGAGGAGTTCACACATCCGCCCAAGAGAAGAAAGAAGGCGTCTCAACAGGACTCACAAAAACACCTAACACAATAAACGTGTTCATTTGATTTCCCCAAAACCACAAAATTAAATTTTAAAATAGGACTAAAAGGCTCTTCTCTGATAAAAATTTTCATATGTTTTCAACCCTATTTTCAGGGGACAGTTTTCTTTAAAAGCAAAATTGGCGCAAAATGACAAGATCAAGGTAGGTTGGCAAAGAGATTATTTACTGATGTGTTTATGATGAGATGACAGGAAAGAGAAGAGGAAAGTAGAGAAGGGACTTTTCTTTGCCAGGCAAGTCACCCAGGGCTCGTGAAAGCAGCAAGAGGCAATCCCTGCTCAGCACAGTAGTTAAAAAAGAGAAAGCCCAGTTGCCCAGCTGGGGAGAGGAGAAAATGCTAAATCCATGGCCGGTGTTTGCCCAGGGTTCTGGAGAAAGCTACCATGTTTGATGAAATGACAGTAACAAATGTAATTTCCGTAGCGCCGACCAGTCCTTTCACCCACAAGCAGGTGCCAGGCTGCACCAGGAACCAATCCGCCTAACAGCAGAGACTGAGTTCTCCCAAGTGGATCCCAGAGGTGGGGCTGGATCCTGGATTTTGTGCCCCATCCAAGGTGAAGTAGCAAGGATGGTGCTTTGCATTTCATCAATCATTCTTCAGCTCCCATTATGCTTTTTTTAGTCTAGAGTTGTTATTTTAATGATCTTTGTTCCAAATGGGGAACTACAAGGAAGAGGAATGAGGAGGAGGGAGAAGACAGGGCAAGGGCTCCAGCATGTGTCCCACTTGCACTTCCCAACGCTCCCTCTGCTCCCTCCCCCAACCCTGCCTTTTCCCTCTCGGGCATGAGTCACCATTCAGGAGCTGGTTTAAAAGCCTTACTTTGAATGTCCTCTATCCTGACGGAAATCTAGCTGATCTGCATCAATCCAAAGGACCCTCAATTTTTGCTACAGGTTTTTGGTTCCAGGCACCCCTGAAACTCAAAAGCATTTTCTAGTTTTATTACTGCCTTCTTGGAAACCATACTGTCCCCTCTCACACTGCCCCCACCTGCTGGGCGCCCGCAGCTCCTGGGCTCTCTGCGGGTCACATGCCCTGGGCAGACCATGGGGAGAAGGTGTGTGGCCAAATACGCCCCAACAGGAGACGAAAGCTCGGCGTCCACTCCAGGCTCTCAAACACAAAGGCATGATTTGCAGGGGCTGCAAGTTTGTTTTGTTTACTGTCAGACAACATGTGCAGAAGAGAAAGCTGACTGTATCCTAGCCAAAAAAAAAGAAAGTCAGGCAGCTGTTTTGTTAACCATTGTGAGTAGAGCTTCGACAATAATGACTGGCACCCAAAATAGCTTCTTGAAGGAGGTGGAGGACCTGTTGTGGCAGTTAAGAATTAAAAGCTGAAAGTGATTTCTGGAGCCACAGAAGGATGACTGTCATCTGCACCTCAGCAAGAAAGGTGTCATAGGGACCAGGGCTTGCTAGAGGTTGTCCCTCTCAGGACATTCACTTCTCGCCAGGACTGGGACTCAAACTCCCCAGCTGCAGGACTAGGAGAGAAATCAGGGTGAGGCAATTCACCTGACTTCCCACAAAGCCCCAGGGGCTTGTAAGATGGGTCCTGGCCCCACAGCTCCAGGGCATCAAGCAGGTCAGAGCCATACCTGGTGAAGGGCTGTAGGGCGTTCAAGTAGGAGCTGCCTGTGACAAAGCAGGCAGGAAGTTCAAGACCAAGCACATGACCTTTCTCTCCGTGGGGACCTCGCTTCCTAGGGAGCCCAGCTAACACCCCCCATTTGCAGAAGCTCGGGGAAAGGAGTTTTCCCCAGACCCAAAAGTGGGTCTCAGATTAAGTGAGGCCCTTTTGGTCCCACAATCTCGAATGCACAAGGATGTTCCGAGGCTGAACCAGCTGCAGACCCTGGCCAGCTTCTTTGCTTGGAGAGCAATGACCAGAAATCGTGTGGATGGTGGCGCCTGCACCCTGTGGGTCACAGAGGGACCTGCGCACCCAAACAGAGGCAGCCCATGGGAGTCTGCCTCCCAACCTCGCAGAGCCACTGGCGAGCTCGGCCTTGGACAGCCCTTCTCTGATAAGGGTGCAACCTTCACAGGGGATACAATTTAGCTCCATCCCCTTTATTTCAGGACACACCAAGCTGGGAAAGTCTTCCAGCTTTCGGGAGCTAATCAATTAAGTAATTTCTTTTCCTTTGAAAACTGTTTTGTTGGTTTCTCACCAAGTTGTGTGTCACACAGACGTCCATCGGGTCAAAGAGGACGCCGCCCACACCCCGGGAGATTTCTGTGCCCACCAAAAAAAAAAAAAAAAAAAAAAAAAATGAACTGAGACAGTGGGCAAAGGCTAGGAGGGAAGAAGGAGACAGAAGTTTGAGGAAGGATTCAAGTTGAAGGTCACATAGTTGGGGGAAGGCAGGTCAAGGTAATGGAAAGGGGGCAGACCCTCTGGCAGAAAAGCCAACCAACTGATCCTGTTTCTCAGCATCAGCCTCCCAGGAACGGGCTTGCCAGGAAGCAGCACATGTGGGGTCCAACTCCCTCCACCCAACAAACCTGGCTTTACACCCCAACCGTGCAGTCCCCCTAGCCCAGACCTATTTCCACAGACCTGAGTGCAGCTGATTGCGAGAGTAGTAAACAAAACCAGTTCCAAACAGCGCAGAAGTTTTCCAGATTGTCGGCTTGTTTTCATCCCAACAAACGACGGTGATTTCCCACCTCCGTCACGTTTCCTCCCCTAAACTTTTCTTCCTGCAATCCCTCCACATAGGCTACACAGCGGAGAGCGAGAATGGCAGCGCCCGCGCAGCACCCCCCGGGACGCAGGCAGGAGTACCTTTTCCGCGGAGCAGAGGGGCTGGTGGCCAGAGGCTCGCTGCCCTGCCGAGCCGTGGACGGATGCTGTCGGGATGGAGCACGCTGAGGATTACGCGTCCCTGCCTCTGCGACCAGACCTTTCGGCGGCTCGGCCCAACTGTGCTAGCGAGGCACTTAGCAATTATCTGCTGGCGCCGACGCCCCGCCCTCTGCTCCTGCGATTGGCTCTCTGGTCCCGGGCAGGACTGCATTGGCTTCAGCCGACCTCACTCATTGCTTTGGCTCCTACTATTATCTAAGCCATCAAAGGAAATAATTCCATGTTTCATTGACAACCTGTAAGGCTCTCCTCGGGCCCGGGGTGGGGGCAGGACTGGGAGTCCAGGGGAGGGAGGAGGGGAGAGTAGAAAAAGTGGGAGGGCAGGGTGGGGGGGGG